>JANHGO010000041.1:31576029-31597025 GCA_024606505.1 Aquila spilogaster
GAGAAGCAGAAAAGCCCTTGGCTCTGGGTAAGCCCTGCTCAGAGGAACGAAAACATCCCGGTGTTATCAGCACTGTTCTCAGCACAAATCCAAACCGTAGCCCCATACTAGCTACTGTGAAGAAAATTAACTCTATCCCAGCCACAACCAGCACAATATCTGATCATGGGTGGTAGGAGGTAGAGCTGGAAAAGATGTATCAGAAGGGTTATTAGAAACCCCCTGTTCTACTGCTTGAAAACTGGTTAGAAATACAGATTTTTTAGATCAGGTGAGATATTGCATGCCATGACTTAAAATGGATATGGTTCCATCTTCCAGTTTAGATGGCAGCAAAGTTTCCCAATCTGTTTTCCTTCCCACGCCAGTGTATTGCCCTTTTGCCTGAGCCAGTGCAACTACTTGTGAAACCCCTCTATAAAACCAGATTGATTTTAATCTAGGCCAATTAAAGTTGGGGTAGGTTAAAAAAATAAAAAGGTAAGGATTTGGCACATAAGGGCTCTTTTTATTTCCAGACCGTTTCCCTGATGTGCTTATGGTGTGGTTTTACAAAGAGCTGCATCAGTATCTTCAGGGAGGCAGCAAGCAGCAGGGTGGCTGAGCCTTAGCAGGAGGGAACATCTCAAGCTGGGTTTGTCATCAGAAATGCTGAAACGTGGAACCATTCCTCCACCGAGGTTGACATTTTCAAACCCAGGAGCCTGAACTTTGGTAAAAACAAACTTATGTTTAAAGGATTCTTGGCAATTGGCTTTCCTGCAGATTTCTGCATCCAACAGATGTAAGCATTGATCCAGCTTCACTTGGGTAATGATATGTACAATGAGACATTTGGCTTCAGGAGCTTATGGCTGAGGATGTTGCTGTCTCCTCTGTCTCCATCCATACCACTTCCTTCTTTACTGATATAATTGTTAGCTAATAAACTGACATTTGTATACCGCTTCGAAAATCATGAGCACTAAATACAGGTTTTTATTAGCTCATATCCTGGTAAAATATTTCTTTCTTATAAATTACTTTTTAAATTGAATTATCTTTTGCGATTTTTAAAACATACAATGTAGTTGGACCTCTGCTATTTATCATTCTTCTCTGCAAGAGTTTGCCAAGGTAGGTAGGAAATTGGGTCAAGAATTTATTGAAAAAAAAGCAAATAAATGTTTTACTTTATGGTTCTTTTATGTCCATGATTCTGACGAGCCTAATACTCTTTGCAAATCATTAGCATGTCATGGCCCAGAATCCATCCTGAAACTGTATGATCTCACCTAATAAGTTTCTTGTTAGGCTCCTGGACTCTTTCGGTCATCTTCTTAATAGTGATACATGTCTCATAGATTATTTATTGAAATGATACGCTTAAAAGCATCAAACAAGACCCTTTACTTGGCTGTGAAACAGCTAAGAATGGTTATATCTGTTTTTCATAAAATGGGCCCAAAAGGTTAAATGCCTTGGCCAGGATCACACAATAAATTAGTGGTACAGATAGGCGCAAGAGAAACTAGCAGTTTCCCAGACTCTTGCTTCTCAGCAGTAGACAGAACTATCTCTTCATCTCAGGAACAATTGCATGGCCCGAAATGAAGATGGTTTACTCGCTACTTAAACCCATGGCCTCGATCTCTTAAATTCTCTTGTCTTTTGACCTTGCGCAAGGTCAGAAATGCACACAGTACACTGCAGAGATAAGCATCTAGCCTTGGTGTTTGGGGTGGTGGTTTGGGGTTTTTTTTCATTTTCCAGAAGACAGACTTTCCAGAGATAGAAAGTCACCTTATGACTTCAAATCAAACGTTCATGATTCAGAAATAGCCACTAAGACTGTGTGTTTTCCTGAATGTGCTCTGCTATGTCTCAGTTAAATGGTGGAGCCTGTTACTGAGTTTTGCTTTTTTGTCTTTTACCTCGTAAGACATAGAAAAGATTGTGTTTGTTGCATCTATTTGAAACAAATAGTAATAATTAACATTTATATAGCACTTTCTGCTTTCTAAGCACTGCACAAACACTAACTAATTACTCTTGGTTTAGTGTAAATTAATGTAATCCTACTCTGCTTTACAATCTATTTGCATCTTTTGTTGACTGAGAACTAGTTCAATTACTTCTAATCTTTGGTCTAACTAGTCATTAAAGGTATGGCTAAGAAGAGTCATTTACATCTTCAACTGCCTTCTCCCCTCCCCAGCTCCTTCATTTGCTTTTCCCTTTTCTTCCCACAATGTCTTTTTGCTGACTATTCCTTAAGCTGGATTCCTGAGCATGGTAGCAAAGCTCTCCTTCAGCAGACCAGTCAGCCTTTCCACTCAGTTTGTTAAATGATACAAAAACTTTCTCTTCATTATAAGAATGACTTAATAAATCATTCTGGTTTGCCATAGAAAGTCATACACGAGATGTTTTCCTATGGAAAACCGAACGACTTATCACTTGGTCACTAAATCAGTGATCTTAGTAACAATAAACCAGAATTTAATTTCCAGTTTGGACTTGGATAAACCACTTAATCTCTTACCTAGCATTTTATCTAGGTAATAATGTGAAAAATATTTGGCTTTCATGAATACTGGCACAGAATCCAAGAACTCCAGCAAAGAGGCTTCTGAAGTGTGAGGAGGAGCTGGGGTCTGTGCAGGCTCTGCCACTGACTTCCTGCGTGACCTTGTTCAGGTCACCTCTCTTCTGCCTCTCTGTTCTGCCTGTAACATGGGAGAGATGCAAGTGGATCTCCCTGAATGGCTAAATCATTGAGAAATCACAGCCATGCAACAACATGAATGAAGAACTCTACAGTGTGGTTAATCCAACTGAATTTAGACTCTCAGTCTTGAACGAGTCAACCTAGGGTCCCCTTGGAGTCAATAAAGAGTCACTTCTAGGTAATAATTTATCTATGTCTATAATAGATGTTTAAAATACTGTTTTTTAATGACTCTTGCCCTAGAAGTGACTTTTTTTTCTTCACTGATTGTAGAAGGAATCAAGTGTGACTAGTTTGGCTGCAGGTGTTTGCTGGACTGATATTAAAACTTAGGTGAGACAAATTCTACTTATATGGGTAGCCTGTTCACCCCACCATGTAGACTTGCAATTGAAACATAAAATCAGAATCTAAATTTTACCTCCTGAGTTTTTACCGTGGTGGTAAAAAAAACAAAAGTAACTAAAAATAAACCCTGCTGTTATTCTGATATCTTTGGGCAAGTAGGAAAGCAGAATGTTGCAAGGATAATATAAATGCAATGTTTTATCTTTTCACCTGAGCTACAGTATCACTTATCATTACCTTACTAAGCCCCCTCATTAATACACCTTGCAGTCCTGCAACATTTGTACATCTGGAAGAGTGCATCAAGGTCTTTTTTGGTGGTTCACACCCTGTACATGTAAGTGCTGAGCTGCAACCCAGCAATCAGGTGTAAGTCCTCTTGCCAGAGTGTAGTCTGTGTCAAGCAGACAGTGATTTGTGGGGATGTCAGATGGAGTTCTCACTTTGCAAGAGGGATTGCATCTGCTTAAAATCCCTTGTTAGAGGTGATACCTCTCTTTGTTACTCCAATGAGGGAGCCCTTTGTTTAAGAAAAAAAGAAATAGCAATTATTTTCTATTTCTAATTTACTATTTTTATCTCTCTATTTTTCCTCCATAGGCATTTTACCTAAGAAAAATATACTGCTTACTGTGTAAGCTTGATGTGTAATTGAAAGTTAAGCTTTGGACACAGTAGGGGTTATACTGATTAATCAATCCCTAGCATCTCTCAATGCACTCTGATTATCTCACAGTGAAGTCCTAAAATAAGTCCATAGAAAATCAGAAATCAATTCATGGGCCTTTGCAATCTTTTTGCAGATAATTCATATTTTAATAAACTTAGTTTGAAGTTGGACTCTTTGGGGGATTTTATCAACACAGGAAAACAGACCTGCTTCTTTCCCTGCTGAAGGAAAGCGAGGACAGATTACCCAGTACCACTGCATCTGCACAAGAGCAGGGACAATTTTACACGATACTGTAGGAAGACAAAGACAGGTTGGCCTCGTGACTAATCCTGCAGGAGTTTGGGGTGTTAGTTACTTGAATCCTGTGACCTGGACAAGATACTTGCCTTTGCCTGCAAAAGAGGGACGGTAATACTCACTTTTCCCTAAGCTGTTTGTCCTGCCTGGTTAGGTGAGAGCTTCCCTCTACTGCAGGTTCCATCATATTGTTCTGCAGAGTGTCTATATAAATAGTGTTAATTAATAGGCAGTTACAAAATGAATCTGTTCCTAGCAATGCTTTTTGAGCATACCATTGACTATATTCCTCCAAATTCAGTTGAGCCTATGGCATCCCCAGGCACTAAATTGCAGAAGTGAAAGACAATACAAGCATAAACTATTATTCTATTATTTTCACAGCCAAGCCAAGCCAAAAAAAAAAAAATAATATAATATCTGATTGATATTGCAAGTTTTACATTACACCTCTCCTTCAATTCATGCTGTCGCCCTGTGAGCAGCTCAGACACTGGGCTGCATCCGAAGGGTGTAGAACCAGAGACGTGCCCTGAACTCTGTTTCACATATGAGGTGCACACCACCGTGATACTTTTCCTGAGTGATACAGATACATGACAAGGTTTATGCTTTCAACTTTATGTACTGACAGTTTTCTCCTTCATAGCTATCCTGCAGCAAACACAGCCACTCCTGATAGTGTCAACGTTGTTAGAGGCAGGATTAGAGCCTGCAGTGGTGGCTGCAGGGAGAAAAGGCAGACATGCCTTCTTTCCTAAAAGTCCCAGCCTTCATTCAGTTCTCTCCTGTGAGAGCAGAAATAATGCATAATAGTGATAAATAAGGTACGTCTGAGAGTGTGTATGAGTTCAAAGCCTTGTTCTTATGGAAATGGCTGTGAGCTCATCAATATCCCCATGGAAGAGGCAACACCTGTACACACCAGGCAGTGAGTTTAAAGTGCTTTTTCACACAACACATAATCACACTGTGGGACTACCCGCAAGATGCTGCAAAGGCCAAAAGTATTTAAACGTTAAATCAGATTAAACAAACTCTCAGAGGACAGGTCCATAAAGGACTGTCAAACCCTGTGGTCCAGCTAAAAAATTTGCTGAACCCCAGTCTTCTGGAAATGTATCAAGGGGAAGGACCAACCTTACTCTTTAAATCACTGTTCCCAACCACCTTCCCCTTCTGCTCTTCCAAAGCACCCACCACTGGGAGACAGGATGCAGGGCTTGATGGTCCTTTGGTCTGACCCAGTACCATCATTCTCCTGTGCACGATTTCAGGAGCTCTTCACAGAATGGTCAACTCAGACACAACTGCACGACACACAACAGGCATAAAGTTGTTGAGTATAATCAGTTACTTGAGCAGTTAATGCACAATCCTGTAAAAAGTTCTCCTGTGTGAAAAAGAGTTCAGCTGGCCTCTGATGCCTCACCAAGATTGCTAGTGCTGCTTTGTATATCTATATGCACATAAGAGCCTTTGTTTCTTCCCATTTTTTCCTAGAAGCTCACAGAAATGCAAACATTGCCTATGACTGCATTGAGTCCATGCAGGGGTAATAAAGATGTATAGTTTCCTTGTTCAGTTTATTTGCCAGAGAAGCAGGGATACAGAGGGAGCGTATCTAGGTGTGGGTATTCCCTTACCAAATGATGGGATAAAGTGGTTGAATAACACAAGATGCGCATGGCAGTTGTCTTGGGATTCTTGCTACATTTTCATATGGGCCACCATTTTATAATAAATGTTCCCTGTAGGCCACAGCAGACCACGAAGAATTAGATACAAAGCTTACCCAAGAGTGAGTACAAAGCTTACCACCCTGAGTGCATTGTGTCTGGCTGAGATGGAGTTAATTCTCCCCGTAGCAGCCCTCACAGTGCTGTGGTCTGTACTGGTAGCTAGAAAGGTGTTGATAACACACCGGTGTTTTGGTTACTGCTGAGCAGTGCTCACACAGCATCACGGCTGTCTCTCCAACATTTCCCCCCCTTCACTGGCAGGCTGGAGGTGGGCAAGAGCTTGGGATGGGACATAGCCAGGACAGCTGACCCAAACAGATATTCCATACCGTATGATGTCTGCTCAGCTACAAAAGCTAAGAGACAGGAGGAGGAGGGAGGGCATTCGTTATTACGACGTTTGTCTTCTGGAGCAACCGCTACGCGTCCTGAAGCCCTGCTTCCTGGGAAGTGGCTGGACATTGTCTGTTGTTGGGAAGTAGAGAATTTTGTTTTCCTTCGCTTCCACATGCAGCCTTTGCTTTTGCTTTATTAAACTGTCTTTCTCTTGACCCATGAGTTTTTTTCCATCTTATTTTCTCCCCCCGTGTCCTGCTGAGGAGGGGAGTGATAGAGCGGCTTGGTGGGCACCTGGTGTCCAGCCAAGGTCAACCCATCCTTGTACCAGTCTTTTGTTATTGTCTAGAAGATGACTAGAGATTTATCAAACATGTTTTATTGTTTTTCAGAAGACAAAAAAGACTCTCTTTTTCTTTTCTGAAGGAAAAACACTCTCCCAAGCAGATTGCGGAAGCCTGTGCCTAGGGCTTTCACCTGGGATGTTTAACACATTCAAGACTTTGTGCTGTCTGATTCAGATTAAGGACTTAGATGTTGGTTTTCTGTGTCCCAGGTAAAAGCCCAAATCAGCAGATGGTGGGTGATGGAGGAAGAATGGGAATGCTTTAGTGGAATTCATTCAGTGACTACATGCAATGGAGATGGCTCTTCTGCATTTGATGCCACTAGCTTTTTCTCATTCTGAGACTCACTGATACACAGGCTGGTTTCACTGGCACATCACACACCCAAACCTCGAGTCTGACATAGTGAGCCAGGAAAAATTTGCAGGCTGAACCTAAATCAGTCTATATTGTCATGCTGGCTCTTCTGGCATTTGTTATTTAAATACCTTTATTATCTATTAAACTGAGGTTCTGAAGAAAACCTACTTCTTCCAAGAATGGCTAAATAGACTAATAAAGAGTATTTCAATATAAAAATAAGATTGTTTCCAAAGTAATTTCCATTTTGAGGGAAGCCAGTGTAGGGTTCTGATGGCTGCAGCTGCAAACTGCTTACATTAGTCAAAAACTATTTGAAAGCTTTTTTAACTTCTGGCCCCCAAATCTTCCCCTAGCACAGGCTAAGGGCTGCATCCCATGAGGGAAGACTTAAGGGTTTGCAAACCAGAAATAATTGAGATAATTGCATTCCAGCCCCCTTCATGCTTTCCCACCATGCTTCAAATCTCAACTACTGTTTCAAGCTTTTCTGGGCCTCCAGCTCACTGCAGTTTTAGATTTATTCACGAAAAGGTCACAAACCACATCTTTTGGACAGGACATTACCAATTGCCTAGCAAGTCTCTTACCAGTAGAAGAAAGGCTTAGTGGTTGAGACCAGAAAAGAGAGTTTTTGTTACTTTCTTTGAGCACTGGGTTGAAGCCAAACAGTGTTAACTCAACTCTTCATTCTTCTCTCTTGTGCCTGCTTCTTTCCAAAGCCTTTGCCAAAAATGTGAGAGGATGTTATACCTACAGCTTAATTTATTTCCTACAAAGACCTCCTGGGATTTGAACCTCTGTTATAAATCTGAAGCTTAACGTTTAATAAAAAACACAGGAGTCTTTTATGTCATAGAAGAATGTCCCAGAAACTTGGTAAATAGCATCACCCTGTTTAAGCCATGGCTGCATATTTGCTAAGATCAAATCATTGCAGCCTCTGATCACCTGGCAATACAAATTTGATTTGAATCACCCCTAAGTACATGCCTAAATATCTGCTGAATACATCAGAACATTCACCACTACGTTTATGCTGGCTTTGTGCTTTAGACCAGGTGTGGAATGGCAAGCAATATCACAGAATTTTCTGGCAAGATGGAAATGACCAAATAAGGTTTTCCCAGTTCAACATTTTGTGTCATGCAACCAGAATACAGAGCCTCGAACCAGGCATTTGCATCCTCATGGAAGTGTGGTGGGACTGTCACAGTGGACTGCGTTGTTTCAAACAAGATGTTAAATGTCAAGTGATGACTTAACTTGGTGCAGGATGTTAATAACCACAGCCACAAAGTCATTTAAGCATCTGAACTCACAACATCTTTGGTTGCAGCTTAGGATCTTGAGTTGGAGCTAACTTCCCAAATAACATTGTTGATCTGCCCCCAACAGCTGTTGGTGTTTTGGAGAAGATTAATGTATAACGTGGTGAAAAACTGTCTCTCTTTTGACTCTGAGTGGGTTTTCCTCATTCACCATGGAATTCCACTGGTCAGACACAACTGCAATTGTACATGCTCCACAGTCTTTCTGACTGAAGGGCAGTATCCAAACATGAAAGAGCATCTTGTTAATAACACCTGAGGTTCACACTGCTCTTCTCACACAAAGATTTCAGACATGCATTGGCCAAGATTTTTAAAATTATATATTCTGCTGTGCTTATGTGACTTGATTCTCAAAAAATCCGGGGCTCAGTATCAGACTCTGCCCGGGAGATCAAGAGTCTGCTCTCAGTTGTGTTGCTTTCTTCTTGTACCACCTTAAGCAAGTCACTTTGACTTCCCATGCCTCATCTCTTCCTCTATAAAGTGAAGAAAAGGATACTTGCTCACTACTTACCAGCATTAGGTCTTAGTTAACGATTCGATTTGTGGAGCCCAAAGGAGGCAAAATAAAATCCAGCTTGCTGCTCGGTATTCTGTGGCTGTGCTCATTCTACAAAGGGCAGCAGCAATAAAAAATAGGGAAAAAAATTGCCCTGAGCAGTGGAATGAGGAGATCTACTGTAAGAAGACAAAAAGCAGGCCCTGCCAAGTAAGATGATGCCATTTTTGCATAGGCAGTTTTGAGGAGAAAAACAAACGACTATGGGAAGTTGCTTTGCTTCCCCCAGCACAAAGGTGGACCACATCAACCCACCAGGTTTCATGCTCACATTTTCATGGAGACAAGATATTTCACTCTTCCAGCTTTCTCATCACCCTGTTGCCATAACTATATAGGAAACACATAAAGCTATCTCTATCATTTAAACCCTCACATTTTGACAGAAAATTGGATGATATGACATGCTGCCTTCCAGAACAGGCGCTGTCTATCACCTTGCTGCTAATCTCTGTGATTAGTGACCTGCAATGTGAGTCAGCTATCAAAGACCACCTGTCCCTTTTGCTGTAAGCGCCTCCTAGCATATCGCTTTGTGGTGTCACACTCTCTTGTCTGGTTTTTGATTGATGGAAGTTTGTCTTTTGAGCAGTGACTCAGAAAATAAATCATTCCCCTTGCCATTCATTGAGTGCGATTCTGCAGCACAAAGCCGGTGTGGTTAATGAAAGCTCCAAAGAGCAACAAAAAGCAACAGAACCGAGAATGAGGAGGATAGATATAAAGGATAAAACATAATAAAAAGGATTATTTGGGAGCCAACCATAGCAAAGGCAAAATAAAAAGAGCTGCAAATAAGCATTGCGTTTACTGCACTACTGCACCAGAACTAGAAAGCTGATTTTTAGTTCCGTTTCTTGACATATATGCAAGGATGCGAGAAGAGTCCCACACCTCTGAAATACATAATTATGTCAAGGAGTCTGATTTTATAGGCTTCGGCATGTGAGTAACCCTTTCTGGGGTCAGTGGGATTTTTCTGAGTTGAATAAGTAAAGCCTGAAGGATGCTTCTGTTGTGAATTGCACTCCAAACCAGCTTGTGGTCCAGCTGGGATTGTACACTCAGAGGGCTGACAAAAATAAGAATAGCTATTGCCATTAATTGGCCTGGAAGAAAAAAAAAAAAAAAGAAATGAAATCTGATGTTATGCAGACGGCAGTATGATGAAAGGATCAAACTGAGCCAGAAACACTGCATTATAGGACAAGAAAGTCCTTTCCAAATAGAAATGGTTCAGAGAAGAAGGCTTTTGTGCTTTTATGGAAGGAGGAGGAGTGAAGGGATAGAAAGGACAATATTAGAGGCCTTGTTTTTTTATATCAGGTCCAGCAAGTTTATGGAAGCTTTTAAAGTTATGAGGAGCAATCATGAGCTAGAGGCGGAAAGAAACTGGTGGTTGAGTATGTAACTGAGACAAGTGTGATTCTTTGTATTCACCTTGTGCCAGAGAAGTCAGGAAAAATGCGAGGTGTTGATGGCACGGATGAAATTGTAGCAGAAGTGAAATCAAGACACAAGGAGTAGCAGATAAAAAATAATAATCTATCACAGAAACACTATATCGCAAATTCCCTGACAACACAACTCCATTGAAGGCAAGGTATCTAAACCATATGGGAATTGGTCCATAAAAATGAGATGACAAGAACTGCATGTCCATGGAGAGGTGCTGGAAACTTACTTAAGTCAGTTAAATGCAACAGTTCCTTCTTTTAAAAAAATGAAAATAGAAAAAAAATCTTCATTATGTGTTTTGGGGGTGACCTTTCCAGTTGAAAAGTGTCTCCTTACAAGCGCAGAGAGAGAGAGAGAAAGAAAGGGCTGAGGAGAGTTAAATTTATAAAGACATGAATGAATTGGGAATTGAAGCACTGTTATAGAGGAATGTGTATGTGAATGGTGCAAATTTACAGGGCTATTTTTGATGAACTGTAGGAGGAATTTCAGTTTTTCAGTACCCTTCTTGTCGAAAAGAAAAACCTTCATCTGGTGGGAATTCAGTCAATTTCCTGATTTTTTTTTGGCCATTTCCTAAGCTGCAAGGTTACTAATGGTAATTACAGACCCTGTTTGTACCTTGTGGCTCTAACTGTGCAGAAAGGTTTTCTTGGCACGTGTGCCTCTCCTGCTAGAGGGTTTTTAAATGACTGGCCCTTGGTAGGAATTGCTGCAATACTTACTCATGAGCAGAGAGAAGCCACCTTCCCTCATTTCGTTCTTATAGAGTATAGTAACTACTTCTTGCTCACATTTTGCTATCTCTGTCCCCCACGACAATAAACCACAATTTCAGTGTTCATTATTAACAGCTCTTACTACAGCACCGTTGTGAAGGAGCCTGTTTTAAGGTGTTTTATTAAAAGGTATAACAAACCTGCTCCTTTTGAGGATTTCACCCAGAGATGCTATAAAGGAGAGAAACCAAGTCAATAATAATCACAAAAAAAGTCACAATTTTTCAAGCCATAAAAAGCTTTGGTTTTTTTAAGGGAGGAATACAGTGCACTGAAAAGCAATCAGATGCTCTATTCCTTTTACCTCTCACCAGTGTGAAAGTGCCAATATGTTTGATTCAATACAGCAAAATATCTACCAATGTTTGGTAGATCTCTTACATGCTATTACTATGTTAAACTGGTCCTTAGCTTAACGATATTTCCTTCACTATTGCTTCTACATTCAGGCTTTAAGTTCTGCACCTCTCAGGCCCTTACTCTGCAAAACATCTAACGTGTGTAAATTTTGGCCGGTGAGTAATCCCATTTGCATTCACTGTATTGAACTTACATAGTTCATGAATGAATTTAAGTCAGTGAGTTCAGTGGGTTTAAACACATGTTTAAAATCAAAGTGGTGCTCAAATCTCTGCGGATGACTTAAGTAAAGTTCAATTATAAGAACAGTCCTCCCCCCCGCCCTTCCATTTGTGTTCAATGGTTTGTATGTGTTTTGCTGACAAATAGGAAGTGTAAACTTGGTCTACTGCCATCACTGGAATAGACTGGGAGAGAATTAAGTGTATTTTTTTTTAAAGTAGTGTCTTAGTTTCCTGGAAGAGTGCCACAAAAAACCGTACAAGCCGTCGGAATGGGGTTCTGTCATTGCAAAGTTCATTTTAGAGGTTAAAGGGATAAAAACCAGAAAGCAAAGTCAGAATTGCAGAAATAGGAGTGGGACCCTCTTTTTCTTTGCCCAGCTGCAGGTGTAGCTCACAGCCGTCCTGCAGCTCTTGCTCCCTCCTGCAGTCTCTCTTCAACTCAAGAATTTTCTTAGTTGTGCTTGTGCCAGACAGCTTGGCAAGTGAGGAATTCATAATAAAATGTTGTCTTCAAGCTTCTGCATTACTATTATGATTTGTAGGTTATCGGAACCTGTGCTAAGAGTCCTCCATCCTTCACAGGTTCATAGTTTTGAGAGCCACAAAGACTACGTTACACCACAACCCTTTAAAGCGACCTGCACAGCTCACAGCACATCCATCCTCGACTATTGCACCGGAGCTGTGCTGTGCTGCAACACAAATCCAGGGCACAGCATCTGAAGCAAGACTGGGGTCTAAGAGTCATGGAGGAGTAAGATTTTATTAGTATGCTCACGATTTAGCCTTTCAAGAGAGGAATGCCAACAGAACGTGATTCAGTCCTTGCTGCATTGCCATACTTATTTGCTATGAAAAGGAGCAAGAACTGATAGGTGTTTTCTGATCCTCTTCCTTTCTGTTTTTAAGTACTGCTACTAAAAAACAATATCCTGGTGTGGCATTTAGAGACTCGGCTTCTGTTCTTTAGCGGTTAGGAGGACTCAGTTCCTGAGAAACTCAGCCTGTAATTACAGATTTCAATGTTTGGTTTGTGGGTTTTACCAGTTTTTTCCTCATAAACCAGTTTAGGTATTCAAAAACATACTTTACCATTTTCCTGCAAGTCATTGACTTTTTCCCTCCGGCTTCTGTTGTATTTAATAAACTTAAAGTGAAAAGACAATTTATTAATTATTTTGAGAAAAATACTTTTAATACACATTTTATTTCTGATATCAATTTTCTCTGTCTGCAGATATGTATGCTTTCATACTGGTGCATATATACATTGGTTTCCCCACAGGCATAAATCCCAGGCCATGCTGTTACATGGAGCAGAGATATCATTTATTTACACTTTCTCAACTCTGCTTAAGTTCTAGCCTATTTCCAGCTGAGTAAAGATGAGCCCTCTGAATAGGAAGACATTTTCATCCGATTTCCATCCATATCTCACCCCTTCAGTCTTCTTTTGTCCCTCTCCCTTCCCACTTGCCTTCTTACACTGTCTCATTCTTTTGTTCATTCCTTCTAACCTCACGATCTATCAAAACACTTTTAAAACTGTAGGACAGCATTTTTCCAAAGTCCTCTGGCTGCCCAAATAGAGACTTTTCAGCATGGTCTGATTTCCCAGAGATTAGGTGACTGATGTACCGAATACATGCCTCCTGGAGGTGTCTGAATCACTTCCCATGGAAAGAAGACACAGAAAAATCACAATCGGTTTCAAATCCCCAAGTGCGTGCCCAGTTCAGACAGATGCAGGTTGCTGCGTGTACGTGTCCCGCTAGCTGTGGCAATTATTAAATGAGTCAGGCATAACAGAGACTTTCTTTCCATTGGTAATTGTTCTAAGAGGGTTTTCCTGCAGTCCATTAAGTAACATTTCTTTTGTTCAGTGCAAGAAGGCAAATTAGCCTTCGGGTGCCCAAAGGCATGAACCTAGATCCTATTTCTTTTATTGTCTCTTTCAGGTTATTCCAATCTGACCACCATACAGACGTCATTATTTTAATGTTGAATACCCAGACAAGGGTGCCATGGATGTAAAAGAAAGGAAACCGTATCGATCTCTGACTCGGCGCCGCGACACTGAGCGCCGCTACACCAGCTCTTCAGCCGAGAGTGAGGACAGCAAGGTACCCCAGAAGTCCTACAGCTCCAGCGAGACCCTGAAGGCTTATGATCAAGACTCCAGGTTGACCTACAGCAATCGGGTCAAAGACATGGTGCACCAGGAGGCCGATGAATTCTGCCGAGCGGGTGAGTACATTTCAGCAGATGCTGCTGCAAGCAGCGTGAGTTAATCAGCTGAGAGCTGGGGCCTTTGAAGGGCTCTGAGGCCAAAAGGGAGACATAAGGAAAGAGAGCAGCAAGGAACATCTTCATTGTATTGCACAGACGTGGGATGCGTGCAAACCAATGTCCTTACATCGCATACCGCTAGCCTGTGTTCATTAGCATCTACCAAGACACGTTTTCTCTGTCTTAGTCTTTCTGTCTCCAACAGCCCTTTGCCATTTCCCATCATGAGAACAGACCCGCTGTGCACATGGTGCACAGTACTGACGTGGCGTGGAAAGTCCCTGCGTGCTCAGGAGACCTTTTTACTGTGTCATGTCCCTGCTCTGTCATGAAGGAAGTCAACAAGGACACTGAGCCAGAAGACAAAGAAGGGAGAGTGCCACTGTCCCCACTGTCCATCTGGGCTGCAGCAAAACCCAAGAAGCCTGGAAGAAGGGAGACAGCTGAGCTGCAGATGGGATGAACAACCCTTGGCATTGTACATGGCCTGCAGGCTGTAGGTTTGAGATGGGGATATGCTCCAATATTAAAGGAGTGGTAAAGAACCACTTTTAGGACTTATAGGAGTCCACTTAGTGAATCTGGGTCACAGTAGCTGTGAAGATGTGGAGGTTCAAGGGTCAGCATGGGCTCCACAGTCTTAACAGAGATTCTGCATGTTCTCCTTTTTCTTGCTAGCCTGAATTCAGTGCAGTTACATTTTCACTGCTGCTGTTGCCTACGTGAGGTGGATTTCTGGCCCCCACTATAGTCTCATCTTCATTTTTCTGTAGAGACACGAGTGTCTTAGTTCAGAAACCAAGCAGGGCTTCACATAAATTATTTTTAGAAGTCCATCAAGAAAAGCATAAAATGGCAAAGCGAGTCAAATAGAGTAGGCAGCATTCCAGACAATGAACATAAAATAGCTGACCCAGGCTGCTCTGAACGTACCCTCTGCAGTTTGGAGAAGCTGATTCCCAAAGGGAATGCATATAATTGCACTTGTTTAATTTGGGATCTGCTTAATTTCACTCTTCAAACACCACGCACTTGTGGTTTTGGTGCAAGACTCATCTTTAAGGCATGCACAAGCAAAATGACTTGCAGAAGTATCTTTGTGCACATGGCTTTGGTGTTTGTATTTCAGGAGAACGGCACCAGGCAATAATTAACAAAAGGGCCAATAGGTGTTGTAAGTAATACTTTGCAATCATAAAAGGAGTTTCCCTCTTAGCAACTCTGAAGTACTTCATCCTCTCTAAGGAATCTACGGAGTTATAAAGAAAAGGAAACCTTTTAGGTCATTGAGTTTGCTCACTTCATACAATATATTCACCATGCAGGATAGATGTGAATTAGTACAGGTCAGCGGTTTTCAACCTGAGGGTCTATGAGGCCATCCAGGTCCACAGACTTCTCCTAAGACACCCACAAAAGATAAATAAGAAAAGCCAGTCTATTGACAGGGAGTATAAATTTGCTATACACAAGTTCATACTTCCCTAGGAAAATTTTGTAGGCTACTGAGAAATAGTAAAACCCACTGGTCTAAGTGGCTGAAATTAATTGAGAAGTTAAGATTAACCATGTCAGGGTGCCAGTTCAACTTCTGATATATCACCCACAGATCTTCCAATTTCTAATTTTCTCCCAGTTTATCCTGAGAGTCCCAAAACTGGCCTGAAGAGTGTTAACAGTAACCCCAGACTTTCTGTGCCACATTTTCCACTGGCAGAAAGCCATGAACGGACCTCACTTTGTGGTGCTGCTTGGCCTCATGCCAACTGAAACCAAGCCTTATTAGCCTGCTCGACATCAACAAGGCAAAGTGAATTTCTCTCCTGCATTGGTTTGGAAAGCAGAGGAGGGAAACATTTCAAATTGACCAAATAAATTCAGTAAATAAACAAGTCAGCATTTAAATGGTTTTAGCTAGAGTGAGAGTGCCAGCAAACGTGCAAGTCAGCACAGGAAAAAATAGACCAGATCTGAATTAAAAAGTCTCAGATATTTATTATCTTCCTTTTATTGACTTGAGTTCTTCCAGCTTAAAAGGCAACAGTGAGCATAGAATATGAAAATCAATGCATCTCCTGCTGTTTATTGCAAATAAATTTGATTTTCAGTTAATTGTAGCAGTCATTTTTCATAATTTATGAGCTGCTGTTACTGGAGAGCATCAGTCATGCTGCACATTGATGTGTCTGAAGATGTTGAGTATGGCTTGTTTCAGGGGAAGGTGGGACTCGCCATCAGTGACTCAAATGCGCAAACAAAACCAAAAGATGACGTTTTCCAGTACTCCGTGGAGGATGGTTCAAAAACTACTCTGGCCTTGCACAAAAGTCAAAACTGGAAGAGAAGAGCGAGGTCTCTGGGGAGATACTGCTTCCTTGCGTTTATAATCTAGGTCAAGTTCATTTGCTACCTCATGCCGTGGAGTGGTAGAGGACGCTCTCTCAGACCACTTTGCAATCAAGTTAAATGGATTAATTTGCCACAAGCTTGCATTGTGCTTCCCAAGCAAGGCCCTAGGGTTTGACAGAGGTGTGAGCCCCAAGCAAACTTATCTGTCCACTCTGTCTGAAAGCTTTAATCTTGTTTGGTCAATTAAAAAGGTGTGAAGTTCATGAATGCTTTATATAGTTTGAGTGCTATCAGCTGTAGATCCATTACAAGCTGAACCTTGGTTATTTCCTCCTGACGTCAAACAGCTCCTTCTCTGAGCTTTACGTGGAAATGTTGTCCAGTCCCATTATTCATTTTGCATTCAAACATCTTCTCTCTGTTCACTATGAGCTGCAAAGTCAACTGAATGAAGAAGTGTAGTAAAATAGCGTCTACTTGGGGGCAGCTGATCATTCAATGCATGTGCGCTATGATATGAGACCTCTCCCACGCAGCAGGGCTCAGGGACAAGCCAGAGTGTTTCCACAAGTGTGAAACCAGACTCTGGAAAAGTAGAAATCTGACAGTTTCTATTGCATACACGTTTTCCACTCTGTGATGTTTAACATCAACAAATGGAAATGTGAGGAGAGCCACATGCTTGTGCGGTTTTGAACAGGGAGAGAATCATAACTCAGTTTTGGATACAACCTTGAGGTCCACACCTGATGAACAGATTTGAATAATAAGTAGATACAAACTTCACTGTTCAAAGGTAGGTTTGGGCCTGAACTTTCCTGGCGACCATGCATTCAGGTTTATCTTGTTGAAACATGCCTAAATTGCAAACACTGTTCTAAAGCTGAGTCTGTGACCTATGCATAGATTTGGCAGGTTCCACTTCTCCTTTTCTTTCAGGGGATTTATGTATTGAAATAACCGGAAGAAGCCAGCTAGGCTGAATTTGATCACCGGTGTTGGTATCTGGCCATGATCCAGGGCCTGATGTCTCCTACCAGTTACAGATAAAGTTCCTTAATCCATCCAATCAAGGCGTAATGTAACAGGAGCAGGGGTGCGTTGTGCCGTATAAATGCACGGTGCAGCTAAAGGCATTCATGGGTGGCCAAAATCTTTTAAAGACATTCAGGGCTGAAAAATAAAAGCATGCATTAATAAATAAGTGTGGATTAAAATGGAGCCACTAATTGCTCTCCCCAGCTTTCTTGTGCAACTTTCCAAACAAAGTGTGCTAATATTTGAAGCCTCATTCACATTGATTTGATCTGATTTTGAAGCTCTGTAGGTAACTAAACATGAACTCAAGAGTCATTTTTCAGGTTGTATTTTTAGTCAGCTGAACAATTGCGTCTATTTGCAGCCAAATAACCTTTGCTGTGACTGTATCAGAATGAATAGCTAAACTGAGTCAAGGTGTGAGTGGTCAGCAAGGGGAAAGTGAGATCGCCAAAGGAAATTTAAATCTCCAGTATGTAACTTCAGGGGTTTCAATGAGCAGAACTCACTCAAATTTCCTATTGTAGTAGAGTTGCCAGGTGTATGGTAGGACTTTTGATCATTGCATGCCTCATTTTGCTTTTCTTCCAAGATTACTTTCTGCCTCTCCTAAAGAATTCCACCATTTCTCCATCTGTCTTTGCTTTCCAATTTGATGATTTCATTGAACAGGCCCTGAGTTTTTGTCAGGTTCCAGAAGCAGGAACGCAGCTGCTTTTTGGTCTTGGCATGATCACTTGGTCTCAGACTAAGCAACACCACAAAACAGGGGAATCGGGTATGACGCTAGGACTCGGGAGCTGCTGTGCCCCACTAGAAGACAGAGGATGAATGGTTCTGCCATTGACCCGTGCTAGACGAAACCATCCCCTATCAAAGAGTAACCAGGCTGCTGTGTTTTCTCCCAGGAGCCAACTTCTCTTTGCGAGAGCTGGGTCTCGAAGATGTGACACCCACACATGGGACTTTGTACCGGACTGATATCGGCCTGCCTCACTGTGGCTACTCCATCAGCGCCGGCTCGGATGCCGACACGGAGGCAGACGTGGTCATGTCGCCTGAGCACCCGGTGAGGCTCTGGGGACGCAACACCAAGTCCGGACGCAGCTCCTGCTTGTCGAGTCGGGCCAACTCCAACCTCACCCTCACTGACACGGAGCACGAGAACACCGAAACCGGTAAGTGACGACAGCGCATGCGATGTCAGCCTCGAGCTCTGCCAGGAATGCCTCTTCTTACCACTCCACCTTAATCTTCCTTCGGTTTTGTGTTGGGGTTTTTTTATCAGGCTCAGTGAAAACACTCTTCTAATAGCCCCATGTCGTGGCCTTTTGTGCTGTCCTACGGAGTGTTTGTTAATAAACTGCTGGAGAAGCTCCTACTTATTTATCACAGCGACAGAGATCATTAAGTGGCTGTAATACTCTTTCTGCTTTTTGTAGCGACCTTTCAGACAAAAAGCATTTAAATCTCCCCTCCCCTGGCTGATGCTGCTCTTATCTTTGCTACAGATTTTCGGGGCAGATAATTTCCTTCTTTTCCTTGCCGGTTCCTTGACAGGAGCCGTTTCATTTATGTAAATCAGCTGACTGCTCTCTGAAAGAAAACGATGGTGAAATATTTTTAGAAGCCTTTTTCTTCTTACGAAATAAAAGCTGAAGGTCACAGATTTTTTATCTCTGTAACTTTGCGTCCCCAGCTGCCGGGACTCCTGCATGCGTTTTGTAGGTCTGCGAACCTTTTGGTCAGCAGTTCTGCCAAGCAGTGTAGGAGGGAGAGAGGATTTTGATTCAATTGCAGCTTGACCCAGGAGTTCACACAGCCCTATATGCCTTTGCACCTTTAATTCAATTATGGCACAGCCTGCTTCTTAATATAGCTGCTGCGTACAAGTCATCAGGAGCTTGAGCTCAGCGCAGAAAGCTGATGTGAAATGACTGTATTGCTTGTTCTCTTTATGCTTTTTGCCACAGTATTATAGTGACAAATGATGATAACTTTTCCTTGGGAAGCCATGACACGGTGAGACATACACCACCCACATGATTTTATGTTTAACTCCCAACAAAATTACGGTAGAAGCTTATTAAGTTTCTGCTCAGAGATAATGATATATTAGGCAAAGTTCAAAGATAAATGGCCTTCTGTTTAAAGGATGTACAGAAGAATATTTTTAAATTATCTTTACAGTATTTTTTAAGTTTCTTAGTGTAGTCTCTTACAGGGTTGTACCTGTTAGGACAGGCAGACACGCAGTGCCAGATTATATTGTTTTTCTTCCAAGCCTTGTGTTTTGATGAAAAACCAGAGGGAACATCAGGGTCAGAGTTTCTCACACTTCCAACAAATCGCTAGAAAACAACCAAAAGCAAACACCTTGCACTTCCATCCCATCCTCCTGTATCCAAAGCGCTTTCTTGTGCTTTCCATGGTGGTATTCGAGCAGCTGTGATCCTATCCCATACATTCTTTTTTCCATGCCTACTCAGAAAAGCAAAGTAAGAATTTTAGTCTTTTTTTTTTTTTTTTGTCTTAAGAGAGAAGAATTACATTAGTTGCTGGAGTCTTCACTGGTTTCCCTAATGCTATCTCTACATGTGCAAATTCAACTTTGTACCTACAGATCACTTACAAATGAAATTATACTAGCAACAACACATTCCTTGAAAGGCTTTACTGAATGTAATAACAGAGGCAGTAGTACTCATGTCAGGACTGAGAAAACCTCCAATTCCTCTTCCCTTAAATTTAATGACACACTAACCATTTGTTGAACCATCATTTTATAGCAATTAGAAAAGGGAAGACAGAAAGGTGGAGAACATACCGGCAGGTTTTTAAAGTGCTGTACAAATGTAGGAGTTTCTTTGGGCCCTAGGCATTCGCAGTTTAGATGCCGAGTGAGAGTGAGAAAGGCTATATCATACTCAAAAATACAAAGTCTGTGTAGCATAAATAAAATCGAGACAGTAGCGGTGTCCAGCATGCAATCGTATTGGTCATATTGACAAAAAAGAGGTGGTGGAACTCGAGGGAAAATATTACAAGCCAAACCGTGCTGTTGGGGAGACTCAGCTGATGCTTAGACTTTCCTGGGAAGATGTCAGAGACATCAGCCAGGTTCAGGTCAGAAAAACTGATCCAGAGCTGAGAGAAAGACATATCATTTCAGTATAGGGATTGCAGTTGAGTTGGTGTTATAAATGTATCCAAACAAATGTTGCAAGGGAGGAAGACAAGAAGGACTAAGGAAATGTCTTAAAAGTTACACAAAATTTGGACATTTTCGGTTTTTAATTGCTTGGCACAGATAAAGGTGTGAGAAACTTTTGCACACAAACCCTTCACAGCCTAAAACCTGCTGTTGGAGCAAATGAAGCCTGAGATCTTCCCAGAAGCTTTGTCTAGCAAATGCAAAGGTTGCTCTGTGTTTCCTCCCTCTGCACATAAGCAGTGTTACCATGGGGCCTTCGCTGCTAGCTATCACACAGGCTATTTTGAGAAATCCCAAATTTATAGGAGAAGTGTTTTCAAGAAGACATGAAATTTTGCTAATGGCAGCATAAAGTAACATAATGCTATGACTCAGTTTACAGGATACCTTTATTAGTCAATATTAATTGTTGACAGTATTGATAGAAGTTATAGCCTTTAGCTGAAGTCAATATGGAGCTTTATGAACCTGCCATCAATAGAAGATTTTATGGGGCCCATTAAACCAACTTTTCCAATGAAGGTTAACGTCAGCAATTTTTATGCTGTTCATTATTTATCCAAAATAAATAATCAGAAT
>JANHGO010000041.1:31604948-31643472 GCA_024606505.1 Aquila spilogaster
AACCAACTTTTCCAATGAAGGTTAACGTCAGCAATTTTTATGCTGTTCATTATTTATCCAAAATAAATAATCAGAATTTATTTCTGATGTTTGTAAATCCAAAGCTGTCGAAGTGTGATTCTACAGAGACATTTATTGTGTTCTTAGAAAAAGAGAGGTCTGGCTCCCTCGAAAAGCAGGTTTGCTTTTATTTCAGGAGTGGTGATGTCTTGAAGGAACAGATACGCTGCTCAGTAAGTGCAGCCACAATCCACCCCTCTGTCTTTAAAGGAAACCAATGAAGTGCTCTGGTTCCATGGCATATTGCAGTCCATAAATCACCTGCACAGGCAGCGGGCATGCGTTGCTTTATCTAAACTGTTCCCAGGCTTTCCAGGAGGTTGAATACCTTTACTAGGTTAAGAGTTTGTTTTCACTAAGAGTTAGCTTGAGTTATAACCCTGGCATTGCCCTGAGCTCAGATCCTGCGCACCCAAACAGCCCCAATGGCTTCCCCTCCGTTGGGCAGTACTTTTCACTCAGCCTGGACAGTCACTTTGTAGAGTAGAGGGGACAGAGGGGACAACTAAAGTTACTGCACCTTGTCCACGGATAATGCAATCACTCTGTGCTGCTAATGTAGCAGGCACTTCATGTAGCTCAAGGGTTATTCTGCAGCATGACCATCTAGGCTAAACTGAAGTCGCGAAATCCCATTAACAGTTCAGACCCATGCACGGGGAGGAGGAGTTTGGTTCCTGGAAGTCTAGCAAGGAAGTTAGGAGAACCTCTTTCCTATACTAGTTTGCACTGTTTCTCAGCAACAGTGATTCAAGCAGAAGTTCCTGAAGTGGTCTTTTGGATCCCAGCCTGGAGTTAACTGGCATTACCTTAGGTAATCCAGAACGGGCTTTGTACTGAGCCAGCAATTGTTTAATATAGAGAAGAGCACAACGAAGGAGAACAAGGTAATAGTCTTCCAGAAATTGACTTATTTTGCAGCAACTCAGTCACATACTAAAAGCAAAAGCCTTCTAATCATAGAGACGTCATCATAAAAATAGAGTTCCACAGAATAATTTATGTTGGAAGGCATCGCCGAAGGTGTCTGGTCCAGTCTCCTGTTTAAAGCAGGGCTAACTTTGAGGTCAGACCAGGTTGCTCAGTTACACTTTGAGCATCTCCCAGGGTGGAGAGGCCACAATCTCTATGTCCTGGTTCTGGTGCCGACCATGGTTTTTGTGAACAACTCTTCTCCCAAGAGCTAGTCAGAACTTCCACACGTGTCCATTGCCTGTCGTCCACTCACTGAGCACCTCCAAGAACAGTCTGACTCCATCTCTTGTATATCCCCCATACCTGAAATAGTTAAAAGACAGCAGCTAGATCTCCCTTTAACCATCTCTTCTACTAGCTGAACAAAGCCACCTAGGTCCTCCTCTTCTCATTTGCCTACGGTCTGTAGGCAATTAGGCACTGGAGGAGATAGTCAGAGGAGTCTGAGGAACTCCGGTGCTAAAAGTTTTTAAGTAAGTGTAAACTAGACAAACGGCTGCTGAGAATGGTCTAGAATGGATGCTGCCTCGGTCGGAGTAGCTGCACATGCTGGCCCCTTGATCCTCCCTCTTTCTCCAGTTTCAGCAGTTTGTAGCATTGCTGTGCTTTCTCTGACGTCAGGGCCATGCAGGACTGCTCAGACACCTCACCTTTGGACACCTCAGGCTTTTGTACTGCCGAGGGCACTCCTACAGGTGTAGAGATGGATGGACAGCGTTTGTGCGTAAGCACCCATGGAACGGGCTCCGAATATTTCCTTTGGGTCTATAAGGGAGATCTTACCCCAGATCTGCCCAAACTGTTATGAATCGTCCTGGTAGTCCCCGGATAGATCTGACCATGAGAGATGGACAGAAAATGTAGATATTGCCGTACAGAATCCCTTTCCAAAAAAAAACCCCAAACCACTTTTTTCTCTACCTTCAATGTGCTAATGAGCTTACTGGTTTATTCAGCGTAATCACTGCAGGATTACTTTAGACCTGGGTCAACTGCATTTTTTAAATTTGTCTTTGTGAAAGTGGAGTTGCAGCCCTTTTCTAAAAAAAAACCCTCAACGAGTACAGCTTAACTTTTAGCTGTTCCAAAGAAGCTGTGGCAAACTACACATTCACTTTAGTTTTAATCTGGGCTTAGTGTTAATATCCACCAAGGCATGTAGTTGGTTAAATATGAGAAGGAGCAGGAGAGAGGGGGAGCAGTTTTCTTCTTTAGCAGGACAAGTCAGCAGTGATTAATGCTGTGTACATGTGCAGAGTGGAGCTGATGTTTCGCTCTGTCATCATCTCCTCTTGGGAAGAATGTGGGCAGTATCAAGCAGCCAGGCAGGATGAGTAACATCAGATGGCTTGAGACAGTTCAACCGAGCTGGAGATGCTCAATTGTGATATATTGTGTAAAGAAATCCTTGCAGCAGAAGTGTTGCTGAAGTGTGGCATTTTCTTATCTAGCAGACTGAGAGGTTAGTAGACATGAACTAAAATTCCAGATCTAACCACCCTGGAAGCCAAAATTCAGGCTGCAGGACCATTGCTGTCAAATTGCGCTGGGCTGCTTCTTTCCATCTTCACAGTTCAAAAATATGTAGGAAACATGTCACCCTGCAAACAATTCCGCATGCATTTCATGTGTGCAAAAGGGGTGAGAACAACACCGACGGACTCAAATGTCCCATTTAACAATGAACTGGATGCAGGTACGATCAGCCCCACCACACCTCTGTTGGTCACCTCTGTTAGGAAGAGCCATTTAATCTCAAGGTCCATTTGTCTTTGCCTTCACCTCTGAAATCACCAGTCAGTGCCAAAAGTGGTGTGGTGACTATAGCAATACAGATACTTACTCACTGGTGACAAGATTAAGAGCACCAATTCATTTTACTTTGCTGGACCCACATCCTACAGAGAGGAATAATTTTTCTTTTAGTCACTACTGTTCTGGGATGCATTTAAATGAGCTTTAAAACTGTCAAGCAAACAACCAGCCCAATATCCAAACCTGCTCTCCAAGCCTTACCAACTTGACCAGAAAGGCAGTGGATATGTTATGGTTAACTTTTGCTTTCCCATCAAACAAATTGCCTTTCTGGAAAATTCTCATAGTTTTTTGTAAAACTGAAACGTACTGGCAATCAGGAGCTGGAAAGCTCACATGATAGCTCTGCCTGCTCTACCATCACATACCCAACCCTTAGCCATTTTAATTGACATAATACTTGATTTAAAGAGCATTTCTTGCAGTAACTGCCACACTTTCTGCTTCCACGCTGTTTAAGCCATTACTGCTGCTGGAAGGAGTGCTTAAGAAACTGCATAGGAAATTAGGACTCGATAGAATTGAACGCTTACAGAAGATATTTAGAAACACAGGGGTACATTACAGCAGGAAATAATTAAAGACAAGTCTTTCAAACAAGGAACACCAAAGACATTATATAATTTTATTTCCCCTGGATAGTTAAGAAATCTAACTAACACTTTCCCTTATTCAGTGGTGTCTGATACAGACCTCACTGAAGCCTTTGAATACTCCCGTTGCCATCAGCAGTGTGAGATCAGGTCCCAGGTGTATGGTGGTAACTATCTGGTTTTGCAAAATAGTCAGCAGGCCAGAGTGGTATGAATTATGAATTCTAGTACTTTTGCTTAAATACCCCACAACATGGTGTTTACCGCTAGGTTTCTTGTACACATTTTGGCATCTTATTAAATCAGAAAGCTGTCCTGATGATCAAGCCACATGCGGCAGAATTTCATCAGCTTTTTCCAAATATTTCCTCTTCAGAGCTGTTTTACAATAGCTAGGGGAGCTCTAGTAAAATGGTAATTATTTCTGTGTGTTTTTCTTGTTCCCTTTGGTTGTCCAGAGTTCATTCCCTAATGTTGTCTATACTTGCTACCAGGGGCCTTGCAAGGTTCTCCTAAATAGCTCTGACCCTCTGCAGAGGAAGGATTTTACTCAGTCTTCTTTACACTCACCTTCCTTTTTCCCAAATCAGGTTGACCCAAATCACTGGCCCAAAATACAATTCAGTATATCAGTGCAATTAGCAGTGCCAGAATTACTGTGTAATCTTAGCATTACAAATTCTTTGTTAATACCCCAGTTGATAATCCATGGTGACTTTTCTTTTTATTACCATGTTTTGCTGAGTAATTTCCTTTCAGGCTTCATACACTCTATTGTTAATATTGTTACCGTGGTTGCAGCAACATCATCTTCCCCCCCCCCCTTTGAATTAAATAGTGCATTATAAAGTACTTCCAGTAAATGAGTGTGTGCTTCAGACATGCTTCTTCTGCAAACCATCTAGGCAAAAATGTGATACTCAGACTCTGGAGAATTCAGAAAGGAGATTTTAAAAAAAATAAAAATCTTCACAATAAATAAAAAAAAAAAGAATGTGCTACAAGCCGTACTTTATTAAGCTTGCCGTATGCCTTTTGAGTAGGGGAAGACAAGAATAAATTAGAATTACCTGGTCAAGATCAGGCATCTGCTGGCTGTCATCTTTCACTTGCCTCCTATCAGTTGTAACCTTAATATTAACAAGATGTTTCAGCTTGAAATAAAAATTAGCCAGAACCCTTACAGCTAAAGATCCATCATCAATTGCAGAAGTTAGTGAAGAACTACAAAAATGAGTAGCAGATCCAGAAGGGAATTTTCACTAATCCCCTCCTCTGTTTCAGCTCCTAAAAACTCTTAAACTGCTCCTTTCCAGGTAGGATTTGCAAGAAATTCTCCATTTTAACAGTACGTGGGGAGTGCTTGGATATTGCAACTTACTGAAGGCACCTTACAGAGATATTCAGAGACTTGGTGATCACTTGAAATGTGAAGGTCAGGGGAAGGAATGTGCCTTCAGGCTCTCCAACCATAAAGATACTAATATTCCTATGAAGAATATTAGCCCTAAAAAGGAGACTTTAGCTACATGACCATCCCAAATGCTACATTCTCCACTGAAAAATGGCTCCCTTGAAGGCTGTTACATCTTCCTTACTTGTGATCCAACTTTCTAACCGCTGACATTCTTGATGATAGATTCCTCCTATTTTCTGTCCTCTTATCTTTTTTGTCCTTTTTAGATATTAGCCCTGAGATGCTTCTTGAAAGTGAAAAGGTGAGGCATCACCTCACTTCTTCGCAAGAGTCTCAGAGAAAGTTTTACCCTGGTGGGACAGTAAATTGATGGTGTTTAGGACACCAGACAATTTCCCTCCACATTCAACCAGACCCCCTGTCCGCTGGGTATAAAACAGCCTTTCAAATGAGGAAACTAGCAGATGCCACTGTCTCTCAGGCAGGATTCAGCCCACCCAAGAGCTGAATGTCCCTTTGGTAGCACCTAGGTCACCCCAGGGACCGCAGAGGGAGCCAGCGGCATCCGTGCTCCCAATTTAGGAGGTGAAGGTGCACGGGATTAATCTGAGTTTAATACTTCTACTGCTGCGTTAGTGATCAGTGTCTTGATTTTGTTCCACAGTGAAGGAATTCCCACTGATTTCTAGGGCTAATCTATCTCATCACTGGCCTCGTTGCCTCTAGAGGAAAAGTTGTCTTTCCATTTTCTTTTTTTATTACTTTTATTCCCATATGGTATGTCCCATAGAGAATGTATTTTCTGTATCACTGTAATCTGCGTCTGAAAGGATGCTGACATTAAAACCCTGCACAATGTTATTCTGCCTTAATGAACTGCAGTTCATATAGGTTAGTGTGTAGGTTTCACGTTATTATTATTATTGTGATGATGGTGAAGCCATTAAGCAGGAAAAAAAGGCCCAAACTCTAAAAACTCATTAATAGCCTGCATGTTGGGGAAGAGGGCATGTAGAAACAACATTAACAGGTAAGAATTTACTGTTCTTTTCCATTACGCTGTTCATTTTTGTCCTTTCTTTCACCACTTTAAACTGCCACGTCATGGAGTTTGTTTTTTTTTTAAGAAAAATAATTGCATTTACTAATATTGCTGGCAAGCTGCCATGTATTCTGGAAGTAAATCTGTGCATTTTTTACACTATTTCCAAGTGCTGTAAATAACTTCTTTTGGTGTGAAACACCCTAGGGGGAATAGAGCTAGGTTCAGCAACGCAAGACCTATTGCTCTTTTGATAGCAATACTTCACTTCCAGCCTGGTTTTGGGATGGGATTTGTGTGCAATGCCAATGGGGAATGGCTAACGCCATAGAGCGAGGGTTATGGTCAGGACACCGAGGGCCATCAGAGCTGACTTGGGTCACGATGGACCTGCAGCTCGATGGTCATTTGGAGTGGGCTTTTGCTTTTAGGGCCAGGCATGAGCTCCGTCCTAAGCAGATGATCGAGCCCTCCTGGAATAGATGAGATGGAGAAAAGCAAAGGATTAGAGGGGACAATAAATCCAAAGAAGGGAGGGGTGATGATAGCTGAGGGCTCAAAATGGTCTGATACCAATGTCTGTGGCCAAAGGACCCCTGCCCTGCAGAGTTAAGCCTGCTGGTTACGCATGGACCAGGGAACCAAAGCTTGTTTTCCGTTTGCCTTTTCCCCTTTTTCTGCTTCATCCTGGATGTGTAGGGGTCACAGCAAGCTGCAATGGGCAGGACCTGTCAATACGCCATCCCAACCTTTCGAAGAGGTACAGCACTATTTCCTGCCCTGGGGAAAGGTGTACCAGGCTGTCTCCCCAGTCTGGCATTTCCAGATGCTCGTATCTGTATTTCTGAATTCCCATTTGGACCACTGCATCTACTTCTAGGTCCAGCACACAGAGTGTTAGTCCACATCTGGTCCAGTCTCCTCCAATGCCCCTTGAGGTATCTGGCTTTGCTTTTTTTTTTCAGTGAAGATGCATCTCCACCCATAAGCAGAACAAAGTGAGAGGAAAGAGCACATTATTTTTGTTTTACCCATGCCCAGAGGTGTGCACTGAGCTCCAAATAAAGGAAAGCACAGCTTCCGCCATGAGAATTTGTTCATTAAAATCTCATTGCTTTATTTCTCAGAGGCTTTTGATTAACTTTTAGCAAAAATGCCATTTTTTCCAATCCAGGGCAGTGATTGAAAATGCAGCACTGCCCTAATTCTGCAAAGTTTTCAGTGTTTCTTTGAACTGCCCCTAAAAACTTTAATTGTACGCTCTAAGGCAGGTTGTTGTTTTGGTTTGTCCATCCCAGAACAGACCATTTTGAAACCTGTTTATAAAAAGAAAATAATAATTCCTATCTGGTGTTCATGTAGTTTAAACATTTTACAAACTTAACCTCGTTATGGCCCCATCAAAAATAAGTCTTTGCCACACTTGACTAAATTATACAAAGACATTTGGGGAGCAGACATGTTACAGGACTCAGAGCAGGGCTGCTTTCGGGTGGACACTGGACTGCAGCTCAAGAGATTTAATCCATGGCTGTGCTACAGACAGTGCTTGACCTTGGCTGTATCACTTCATTTCCCTTTCTTTTTCTCAGTTCCCTTTTACAAAAATGAGGATGTTATTTCTTTTTTTACTCCACCCCCTTTTAAGTTGTGAATCCAAATATTTTCTAATTAAACATACGGATAGCAGAAAATAAAGCAACTATAATCCAGTTCTATCCAGTAATATATTAAGTGAATTTTCAGCACTGAAGTGTTTAAAATATAGGCTTAGGCAGCCCCTCAAACATGCACCGAATATCTTGGAGGGGGTGAAAAACCCCCTGCATTTTGTTGTTGCTATTGCTGCATTTATTTACAAGCCATGGGTTGAGCAACCGCGAGATGGAGAGCGTCAAACAAACCATGCGGCACGAGCCATCATACCAAAAGCTCTCCTGGAGATCACAAGAGCTTCCCGGGTCCTCTAATGGTCACAGGCACCCAGAGCGCTCGTTGAAAACAGCGTGAAAGGCACCGAAATGTGCTGTCTCTCTCCTGCCGCAGCACCCAGGCGGTGGCTGTTTTCTCCGTAGGCGAGACCTTCTCACGCCGAGCAGCGCGAACTGGCAGCGGGCGCAGCCCTCTTCTCGCTGCTGTATTTAATGACCCCCCCCCAAAGCGCTACAGGGCTTCCACAACCAACTTCAGCAGTGGCAAACTCAGAAACGAGCTACTTCATCAAAATGACAGCCTTCTGCCGCATTCAGAAACACGCGCTTTGATTTTTGCCTGGGTTTGGTCACTTTGTAGCGGGGGGAGATGGAAACAATTATTTTTTTTTTTAACTTAAGATAAATACAAATTTCTTCTTTTATTAGAGAAATGGTTTAAACAAAATGGGAAATTATGGCAGCCTTGACTAAGGCTTGAATTCAGAATAATCTGTTCGAGACTTGTAAATAATTTTTAGCTAATTTCCAAGCAACTATGTCAAAGTCTTAAGGAAAAGTCAAAGTAATGAATTGGCTGCAGTTTCTTGGTGAGAACCTAGATTCGGTCTGTGGAGGTGCCAGATCAGCTCCTAACAGCAGCTGCTTCTTCTGCAACTGGAAAGGGAGGGTTTCTTTCACATCAAGTCATTCAAGTAGATCGATGGGCATGTACAGAAGTGAGGAATTCACCAGCAGTTGAAAAAGAGGGTAGGAGAAAATCTGCGTGAATAAAACCAGAGACAAGACGTATTATAGCAAATTTCAGGACCTATTACATCTGGGGGGACAACTAGTTTAAGAGGTTGCCACCACAGATATCCATTCCCATGCCCTTGCAGGGGTTCTCCATCCCCTCGGTCATGACGATGCAACTGCTCGTGGGGTTCAACTCTGATTTACCCCCCAAAAGTGTGTGATTTAAAGCCTTTCCTCAAGGACAGGGTGTCAGCGCACAGAGCTGCGATGCCGTCCCACATAGAGAGATCAGTTCCACCCAGGGTAGAGCAGCAGAAATCCCACCCAACAGAAAATCTTCCTGATTTGGGTCAAATAAGGGCCAATGGCTGAGGGTGGGGTAACAAAAACACCTGGGAGCTATTTAAGCCAGCACTGCCAGCGAGGAAGAAGCATTGCCAAGCTCTCTCAGAAATGCACCTCTGTTCCAGTTCCCCAGCGACAGCTAGCGCTGTCTTTGTTAACACCAACACATTTTCTGGGCAAGACTTATTTTCTTCTCGTATCTCCAGCAGGTTCAAGTACTTTTATTACACTCGGTTTGGGAGGAGGGGGGTGAAATTATGACTGAATTCCAGTTTCCATTTAAATGCAGCTTGATGTGAATTCTAAATAAATGAAAAACAAAAAAAAAAAAATCCAGCAATCATCTACTGAATAAGAAATCTGTTGTTCACCATTTTCTCTTCATAAAAAATGTAAAAAGTAGGAATCTGAATAAATACATGCTAAACTATATAATTGCTGAAATAAATATGTATAGATATAGGATATTCTTTGATTTAGCATAAAGAAGCAGCAAATTATACCAATCAGTGAGAATCAACCAGTTTTAAAAGAATATAACTGAAAAGCACACATGCAAAACAAGATTAAAACTGATTATTTAAATCAGGATTCTCTGTTTGCTGGTTTAAACCATGATTACAATTTAAATCAAGCCACCGTGCCACAAATAGTTTAGGGACAATGATTTCTCCCTCTTATATAACGTGTGGATTTTATAGCTAACAGAGTCTTGTGCTGCTTGTCAGGAACGTGGATGTACTGAGCCTCCATCTCCAGCCACATTCTGCATTTGGTTCTGCTTTGGTTTAGGTGTTTGAAATAGGCAAATGGCAATCCTCAGGTGAAATACTGGGAATCTGGAAACCCACCAAAAAACTTCAAGATGCTTTTTCTTTTGGGAGCCTTAGGATGGAAAATTAAATTGAGATTCAACTGCAACCCTGGAGCCAGGCTGCGATGCTGATTCCCCAGTAACACGGGGGCTGGAAAAGCTGCCATAGCCCCATATGAGAGTATTAAGGGAAATGTCTCCCTCTCTCCTAGGTACCACTGCTTTGGATAATTACATTCCACTTAACAAAATTCCCTTTACACCTGGAGTTGGACCGGGTGTTTCTCCTCCATTAAATTGCTCTGTTTTGCTGCTGTGCTCTGCCAAGCAGCTGTTAATGTTCCACCCCAGAGGTGTCTGCAGCTCAGTGATGGGTGAAATGATTAAGGCTAGCAAGGCACTTGATCATTTGGAATGAAAGGTGCTACATAAACATACCCCATTAGTTTTATTAATGCTCAACAAAGCAAACTTTTCCTGTAGCTGGTTCTACTCCTCCTCAGCATTTAATACAATGTGTTCCCCTCTGGGAGACATGGCAGGTAAATGCAGCACACGTGCGGTTTGCTGGATGCATTCTTCAGCTTTCCTTAAAGACGTCTATTTCCCAGACTGATGATTTGACCCATCATATGGTGGAGGAAAGCCATGAAATGAGTGTTGTGTTTGTAGAAGTTTGAAGGAGTGTTAATCTTGGGCCACTTCTCGGGAAAAGGAAGGTGATGACCTTGGGCACTGCAGACACTTACCCTGGCGTCAGGAGAGTACAAAACTCGGCATGGGATCAGTCTACAAACAAGAATAGGGAAAGGGCTTAGAGGAATGCCACCTGATGGAGCTGTAGAGAAAACAGGACTTTTCATGCGAATCGGGCTTCAGTCTTTAAGCAGGTTAGACATTTGGTTGACGAAGAGAGAGTTACTTACATATTTGCAAAGTGCTGAGTTCCGCATGGCATTGGCTCAGGCTTCTAGATAAAGGTTGACATTGACATTTATGCAAACACAGTATAGATGTATATATTTGTAAATTATATGCCTAAACCGGACTTGTTGTGGTACACGGCAGTGGAGGAAATGTGCTCTCCTTGACCCTTCCCAAGTCGCAGTGTCCCTCAGCCCCACCTGAATATTTTTGGCTGTTGACTGTCCATCAAGTGTGGTTCCCCCTGAAGATAGTCCTTGCCATCCCATCTGCATAGGACCCCTTCCACTAGTACGCTGTCTGCTATCAAATCATGACAAACTTACTTTCTTCAGTCATTTTCCTTCTGTTGGAGCTGTGAATGGAGAAAGCAGAGATCAACTCACAAAAACTCCATGTGAGTGTCCTATTAAGGCTGAATGGGATATTTTCATAATTCCCTTTGATGGGGGTCATGAGTGTTTTTGGAGGGCTATCTTCTTTCACATGAGCTGGTAGCAAATAGGTTGGTTCCCATATGAATTTTGGATTATTAACCCTCTTCGTGCCCCTATTAGGCCTTGGGATTTCACCAGCAGAGCCCTGGTGAAACATCAGTGGACAGTGTTACTCCTTTAGTGTAAATGGATTAACCAAGTCCTTATTTGGTCAAAAACTAGCAATGTTTTGACAAAAAAAAAAAAAAAGAAAGAAAGAAAGAAAAAAGATATCGCTACATTAAGTGTTGGATAGTTTTGGGTGCTGAAAGGGTAAGTATTGGGGCTGTAGGTATTGGAACTCAGTATGATGCTTTTCAACATTTTAGTGGTTATCTAGTGGAAAACTTCAACTCGTGGCTGGTAATGTGTGTGGACATTAAAACTAGGTAGAGTAGTAAACCAATACAAATAAAAAGCTGTAAGGACAGGGCCTAAACAGGCACAGTACAATGCAGGCAGATGCAATGATCTACAGCTGTACGGGAGTGGAAAGCCATTGAATGCAGCAGGGTGACAGCCCGGAGGTCTTGGCTCTGTAAAGCGTCATGGGGTCAGGGTAAGCAGCCTCCCAGCAGCATCTCTGAGCAATGCTCTTGGTGTCTTTCAACTCAGGCCTGGACGTCTTGCTGGAAGGCAAACAAAATGAACAGGACAACCAGGTGAAAGCAGCTGTGATATAGGAGAGTTCAGACTAATTTCTCTCTGTAAGCTGCATGACTATGGAAAAGATCAGTTTCCAAAGGCATCGTTGAGAAGGAATTAGTGCTCTTTCCTAAGGAGATATTTTACCACCTCAGAACAGAAGCATTTTTTAGAAACTTTTAGGAAGAGCCGTCAGGTCTCGACTCTGAAGCAAATGCAGCCCCTAATCGTTTTCATCTCAGTCAGTGGCACCGGAGGTTTGCATTCTCAGCATCAGATTATGGTTGGTCTCCACATGAGCACAAAAGATAAGAGAAGATATTCAGGAAGTGTTCCCAAGGACATCCTAGACCCTAGCATCTATTATTGCCCCTGAGCAGTACCCCAATAGATTCATGTCCCCACAGACAGTGATGAACTGAGTCCTTAACCTTCTTTTAGTTCTTTTCTTCTGGAGTGTCTCACTGTAAGTAATGTTTTCCAAACCTTTAACGCTCTCATGAGCCATGCCCTGTTTATCACTGTCCTCCCTGAATTGGATTTAGTTAATTCATTCTTGGCTTTGTCTAAAGTTCTTGCAAATGCATTTGCATCCTTCAGGAGAAGAATGTCCAGACCGTGGTAGAGATGGGGAGAGGTCAATACCCCTTTTCCCCAGCAGACACAGAGAGCAGACAGATTCTTCAGAGGAATCGCTCGGATGCTTTCCTGGAGAAACTACTAAAAAAATCTCTCCCAGAGCTGCTTCACAGATTGATGTCTTATCGATAGTGGCATGTGGGGGTTGAGAGGATAGGAGGGACAGATGGTCCATAAGGTTTCTTTGAGCTACAGCCAGACTCGGAGAAGAAAAAGGAAGATTGGTGAATTTCTGGAAGAGCTTATTTCCTCCTTGGACTTGAACAGGGTGTTGAAATTCATCCAACAGACTCTGTAAAGCCTTTTGGATTCTAAGAAGAAGACATAGATCTACAGCCTCGTTATTGCTTATTCGGCTGTAAAACAAGGGCTGTAAGGAAGGAGGGAGACAATAGGGTTTGCTTCCTTCCTGTGTATACGAGCTCCTCTCCAATTGGAAGTTTACTGATATGGCTGTTATGAAATAATTATTTCAGCATCATTTCTTTTGGCACAAGGATCTGACTGACCTTTCTGATTCCATGTAGAAAGTTACTTCAAAATGAGTATTTCCAAATAATTTTCCAGGAATAATTATATTGGTACATTTCCAAGTCTAGATAAGCCTATGAATAGGCCTCCAGAATAGGATGGGAAAAAAAAAAAAGTTAAAAATTAACGGATTCTTTATTTGCATGTTTTCTGAAGTATGCAGACATACCTTCCACTTGCAAAAATACTGTCTGAAAACTGATTAGTGACTCTGTTTTCTAATATTTTTGAGTAAGAGTGTTTTGAATTACAGGGAATTCAGAAGGTCACTAGCAGGGAGTATTTTGAAAATATTACTGTGTCAGGAAAGCTTGTATGGTAAGACCAGGAGTTAGGATTTGTCAAGGTCTTATGCAGGCCTGCAGGGTTAGGAAGCAGGCAGTAATTCTCTTCATCATGACATGCCCTAAAACCTCTGCGATGCCACTCAAAACCATTGAGATCCCAACCCACTTGGGGAAGAGAGAGAAGAACCGAAGAGCTTGGCTTTGTCTATCTGTTACTGAAGGGTAGTTGTTGGTGGCTGGATATCTGTTGCCCACCATGAAAATGGCATCACATATTCTTCCACACTAACCCTCATGCCAGGCCCTGCAAAAAAAAAGGCATTACCTTGCCCCAGGGTCATTCTTCTTATAGCGTTTGCATGAAAGGTTTCCAGGGTGGGTTGTTGCAGCCTCTGTTTTACACAGCTTTAGGGGGAAAAAAAAAAAATCTGTTGCATGACTCAGACTCATCCAGCTCCTTCTCAGCATTTACTGTTTCCTCCACTCAGATTTTGCATTCGGTATCCTTACTCAAACAACTCTATTTCCTCCCTCCCTTTCTTCACCTTTATTTCTTCCTGATGAGCAATTCAGACAACACTGTTCCTCTCCTTCATTCCTATCAGTGACTCCATTCAAAGTCCTGCCCATGTTCTTATTTTCCTGGCAGAGCTATATTCGGTGAACGCATTTGTTTCTCCAGCTAGAGAACAAAAATATCTGCAAGTAAACTCATTTCCCTTCTGAACTTCTTAGGAAAGTAGTGCTGGGAAGGGGGAGGAAAGTGCTTTGTCAAGTGTTAGAGGAACAAGAGAGGCATCTTCTCCCCCTGACATCTCCTCTTTATTATTATTGGGAAGATTCTGTTAGTCTCTCACTTCCCTGGGGACTAGAAACATCTTGAAAAGATCTGTCATGCAGGCAGATAACAAACTCACTGCAGAGCTGCATCAGAAAGGGAAAAATTACTTGCTAGTAATGATGTTTATCACAATCCTTCCTCCTTTCCCAATCCTAAAAAGGAAGCTATCTCTCATGTAAAGGCCAAGTCTTGTGATGGTTTTGGTTTTTTTTTTTTTTTCTGGCAAACTACCCATTGTGCAAATTCAGTGCACATAACCTTGGATGACGGAAGTTTTACCCAAAAAGTGGGTTGAAGGAGACGACAGCGGGGGCCGGTATGATTTATTTAAGATAGACCTGATCTGATAGTATACTCCACAAAAAAGGCCAGGTCGCTTCTGCTCAATGAATTGGCACGAGGGCTGTTCCCACAGCAGAGCAGAATCGGTGAAGCCTGGGCCAGATGTCGGGGGGACTCACACTTCCACTGGACTGAACTCGCCAGCGGAGTGCGCTCGGCTTTTCATCCCACCAGGACAGGAAAACACAGCTACGTGGCACTGTCAGTTGCCGCTTTGAAGGAGACTTTGATTTCATCTGCTCTGCATGGATGTTAAAAATCTCACAGTGCTTTAATGGGAAGGCTGACCCCGCTGTTTTGTGCTAAGGTGTCTTTCTCATCAGCGTATAGTTAGCACTGAATCAACTGGCTACCATCCTCAACGTTACAGGCATCCACATCCTAGAGTAGTAATGACCTATTACTAAAAGTTAAGAGAAGTAAACTTCATGAAACTGCTGCAAAGTGGCAATGTGCAAGCCTGCAAAATGTGTGTGTACGTGGGCAGCTGCAAGCCGAGTTGGTTTGCTGGGATGCATTTCCAGCCCTGTGAATTATATCTGCTTGATGTTGCATGCTCTGTCATTGGCAAGACTGGGACTAGAGCGGAGGGCTCTGACACCCAGTGCCCCGAGTCTACCCAAAATGCTACTGAGATCCTCAGTGAATAGGAATTGGTCCGGCGCTACCGACTCCAGCCCTCTGAAACGCTCAAGAAATGATGGTGTACACCTCTAACATGATCAGTCCACCGAATTTATGAGACCGAAAAAAAAGTTTCTGGTTTTGGTAGATGGTGAATCTGATTTATTAAATTCAGGGGAAAAGGATCCATATATCAGCTATCTTTTTCACAGATGCCAAAAGAAAAAGTACTCCAAAGTAGCTGTTAATGAAAACAAAAGTACTGTGTTAGTCGCTTAAGGCCCAAGCAAGTGACAGCCTTAAAAAAGGTGTCCACCTAGTAATATTTCACCTAATGTCTCATTATATGATGATTGAAATATCAAGGTCAGTCAAATTTAAGATGCTGAAGACTTTGTCAACATGGTGAGAATGAAATGCAGTTTTCCTGGAGATCTTCTCAAAAACAAATAAAATTATTTAGGTATATATATATGAAAAAAAACTAACAAGCTGCAGAGAGCAAATTTCTGGAGGATCTTCAGTATCCCCCTGTCTGGATTTCTTAATAAACATCAGAGTGCAATGTCTGAAAGGAAGCAGCAGATATACAACAGACAAATCCAAAGAGGTCAACTTCTCTGTTTTTAACAGGGAGCTTCCTTTTTCAAGGGAAAGATGTTTCTGCTAGAAATGTACATAAATATATGACTTTTTAATAAGGGCATGTAGCTCATTACCCTCTGCAAATTAACCATATCTAATCATATATTTCCTAAAAAATAAAATAGCACATTGCATCTGTTAGTCTTCATTCAAATACAAACCAAATATGCATGAGTACTGTAGTATAAACTGTTCCATCTGTTTCCATGAATGTATAGTCATGCTGGTCACCCCCCCACACACAACAGAAGGGTCTTTTGCTCTTAGCATCTGTCTTCACTGAAGAACTATATTTCAACAGGGAGTAGTCAAGCTGGGGTAAGAGCAGCACTACTGTAAAATAACTCTCGAATCCTGGTGCCCATGCTGCCATGGTCATCGTATGTGCATGGCTTTAGGATTACGGGAGGCAAATCTTTTGGTTTTTAGCACTGCCATAAAACTAAGCTTCACCCTAAATTCTCGAAGAAATGGTAAAAGAAATTGTCTGTCCTTTCTGGGGATACAGAGGGAGTTGTGGGAAGGTGTTGGAGGACAGGCATTACTTGAAAGGCACGCTAGGCAGCGGTCAATGTTAGCAGTTGGTATGGAATGCTGCTCTGAGTTTCATCCTGTATATACTTCTGAGCAGGTCACTTCAAATTTATTGCATTGCCCTGTTTGAAGCAAGTGGTTTTGCGTGTGACCAAGAGGAGATTTAGAAGCAAATCTGAAGCTGCAGCACAGGTTAGTGTTGTGGGAAAGACTCTGATCGTATTTTTAGGAAACACAAATTTGCCATTCAGCGTGTGACAAGGTCACCACCGTTCTCACTCTCTCTTGCTCTTTCCCTCTGGCCTGCACATCTCAGCCACTCACACCTGCATTACTGCAAAATCATAACAGGCTATGGCTCTCCAAGAATCAGTTCCTACTGATGCATCACAAACCAGTCACATATAGCCTATTCCTGTATGGAAAGGGGAAATCACAGTCCGTGGAGACCACTGCGTCTGTACCAGGGACTGTGCTGGTACAACTTCAGCACTGAAAAAAGCCAACCTTCTTCCTAGTTTAGTTAGTCACAGTTGTCACAGTTTCACCTGAATTCCCCTTCTTGCTCACCAGTCTGCAGGATATGTCTCCTAGCACAACAACTTGCTTTTTTGGTTTGAGAAAAACTGAAGATCTGCTTGGGGCCTTGGTCTTGGGCTAGTGAGAGCTGTGGCACCCAACGCCCATGAGATGTGAGATGACTCTGGTGCGACCAAAGTAGAATAACAGTCACAACTATTGCCCAGAGCAGTTACCTTTGCTTTGAAGGTCTCAGATAATATCCTGGGAGGACACTGTGCTACATCGTGTTTAAGTGTGTTGGCCCAATATTCAAAGGTGTCCCATGTTCAGCTGTGCTAAGCAAAGCAGATACAGCCAGAGAGTCTCTAGACGCTTCTCTGAGATAACTTTCTACCCTCCAAAAGCACAGCTCTTTCACAGATAAATGTGATCGCCCCTGTTTGCTCCAGTTACCATCTTCTTTTACGTTTCCAGCAACATGGCTCTTGCAGTCGTCACATTTATCACATTTCTGGACAAACAGGATCCTTCTTCTCATGGCTTGGTCTTGGTTCACTGACAGTACATCAGACAGAGAAATGGCAACTTCATAGAACTCAGCCAAATTCCCAAGTTGTGTCTAGACAGATGCCCTCAGTCATCCTAAGACCACAAAAATCGCGTCCTGAAACAGCAGCGATGGTGGGGGCACATCAGGGACCGGTGACCAGCTGAGGGCATGGGGACTGATGAAGAAGGGTGTCACGGAGAGAGATCTGTCCCAGCTGGCCACCGATGCCAGCACTGTCATTTTAATTATCTGCATGTATATATAGACATATATACTACACACTGTACCTCTTTATCAGCAGTATGGGTTTGCTAAATATATGTCAGCTGAAATTATTTTAGAAAGAGCCTCAGCAATTGGTTTCCCACCTGCTTCTCTACGACAGCCGCCCAGACTCTGTAAAACACATCAGATGAAAGGCACTGTAGAGCTACAGCATGATACTATTATTACATCTAACAGATGAACAATCAGATCTGAACTGACCAGGGACTGAGCATCCGAGGCAAGAGGAGAATCCTTTGGGGAGACCGTTACCATGAAAGTAATACAATTCAGCATTTGTACCAGCGACTCTGAAATTCAACAGCAGTCAACCTAGTACTAGCATCCTTTTAAATATCGTCTTTCATTTCTTAGCAAACAGCAATATCCTATAACAACATTAGGGCAGGAAAAGGAGGGGAGTTGCGCAGCAACCAAACACGCGCGCGGGCGGCAATATGGGCAGGTAGGAGCATAAAAAGCAAAGTCTTGGTGAATTTGTGGGTGTTCTGAAAAACAAGGACAGTGCTATAGAGGGCTGAGGTGAATCTTAAGCAAAGGGCAAGTAACAGAGACCACCAGCAAGATGGTTGGGGGAAGTAGCATTCAACCAGAGGTCACAGCCCTGCTGATACCATGAGCCCACGATGCTGTTTCTGTACTTGGGACTCAGCAAGTTGCAAGACAGTCTGGTAATATGCGTGGAACATATCCAAGTGGGAGAGCTATCTGAATATCTGTGTGGTGGGCATTTGGTTCATATTCAGGAGAAATGAAAGAAAAGAGGAGGGAGTGAAAACTGCTTTGGCGGTTAAAGACAGCTTTAGGGAAAAGACAGTGTAGAAATAAATGAAAACAGCTGCCCAAGAGTTTGTAAAGCTTTGACTTGGTAGTGGAAAGACATTGAAGCTCTCTTTTAAAAATTTATTTTACTCTGTAAGGTTATCTTTTTAATATGCAGAAAGAGCAGCAGGCTATCGATTAGCCTTATGTTGCACTGCACTGATTTCCTGGACAAGCTCAATATCAATAACTCAAAATCTGGGAATAAACCAATAAACATGGACTGCGGTTGACCTTAACTGTAACCTTCACACTACCTCCGTGGCAAAAGGGAAAAGCAAGCATTGAAGATGATAATGAAATCTCTTGTTTTAGCGCATATTAATATGCACAACCATCAAACACTTCCTCCTAGATTTTCATTTCATGAGCAAATTGAATGAGACTTAGAAGATCACAGGGTGAAATGCTGGTTTTGAGACACCAGTGTCTCACACCTTAATAACCCTTTGCTATGATGGAGGTATGCCATGAATAAAAGTGTTTAAAGGTAGTGGGCTTGGCGTCAGGGGACTCAAATTCTCCTCTTGTTTCAGCCACTTCTTTTGCCAACTTGCACAAATCTCTTTTTCTCTCTGGACTTTCATTTCCTTCACAGCAATACTGACTCTAACCCTTTTTTCTTCCCCCCACCCATATTCTGATAAACATGTTCAAGAAAGAAGAATTTAAACTGAAACCATTGCAAAAAAATGGCAATTTGGATGGCTATGGCACAGGGGATCCTGGGGTTACTGCAAAGCCTATCTGGGTTTCATCTATCACAGCGAGGACTGGAGGAGGAAGGCTGGAGGGAAAGGATATGATTGCAGACTCTAAATATATCAGCCAGGTAAACACCAGGGAGGGAGCAAAGGTCTTTAAGCTAAAAGATGATGTTGGCACAAGAACAGACGACTACAAATAGGCCAAAAATAAATTTAGACAGGAAACTAGAAATTTTCTAACTGTTTAGAGAGTGAGTTCTGGAATTCCTTTCCAGTCAGATTAGACAAGAAAATAACTAGTTTTTAGACAGTTGTGAGCAGGCTTGTATGGGACGATGCCTCTTTTATTTGAGGGATAGAGTTGGTGACCTTGAACATCCCTCTTAATCCCACATTCCTCTTTCATTTCTGTGTCATCCAACACCTGCAGCGTCCTGTATAACGTGCCAGGGAGAGCTGTGTCAGACAGGTCATTTCTTCATCCCGGCAGCCCCTGTTTTAATACACTGCCAGTTCACAGGGCTGAGAGCCACGGCAGTGGGAACAGATCAAAGACGAGCCATGTTTGAAGGCTTTCTTCCCATGCAGGAGAGCAAAGGGCTTTTTTAATTGCAAACTATCCCAGACAGAAACGATGTCTCTGCATTCAGCACGGGAATACAGGAACAAGGGAAATTCGAAAGTAGCTTGAAATTCATCCACCCAAGTACTGTTATCCTTTCAGTCTGTGTATTTTTGCCTTGCTGCAAATTTGAGCCATTCAATGAAAAGTCAGAGCCCTGCTGGGCAAAGCGCTGCTCATTTCACGTTAAGGAACAATCACTGTCCTAAAGGAATTACAAAGCTTGCCAGAGAAAAATGTTATCGTCCCCACCTTGCACATGGGGCACTGCAACAGGGGCTTCGTTAGGGCTTTATATTTCTAAAAATGGCCTCAGCTTGGGCCCTTACAGGCTCGATCTTACTTTCAGCTTCTCTGAAAATAAGAGCAATTGAGTATGAAGCCTGACACCAAAAATGGCAATTTTTTTTTTCAGTAAACACCTTGCTCTTCTGCTTCTTACACCTTTTGACTCCTGGACCCATCGTTTACCCCTGCTGCAGTGTGTTTCTCCTTGTGTTTGGTGACTGTCAAAGCCACTTTCCACCTGCTTCAGGACTGAGCAAAGTGGAGGACTTTAATGTGCCTCCATTAGGCAGAGCTACCTGGCCATGCACTATGTAGTTTAAGAACTGAGGCAAAAATGTGGCACTCAGTTTTCCTCTCTAATAAGACTTTAGTCTGAACACTTACTATTTTGTATTTTTTCTCTACTATTTCAAGCTATTCAGTCTCTATATTTTTAATCTTCCTCACTTCATCACTGATGCTCGCTGCTTAACAGCATTATCATCACCCCTGAAGACCATTTTTTTCAGTAGTGATGGGTTAGTATTTATACCTAACATTTGCCCTCAAAACTTTTGACATGGGATAAGAGAGCAAAACAATTAAAACATAATATTCTGCTACATGATGATAATTTTCCCTCATTGGTGAACATTAGGAAATGGCATTATTGTAAAGACCCAATTACCTTTTTTATGAGCATTGTATATTTGGAAAGTAATAAAACAGAGTTATAAAACTCAGATGATTAGGGATCTTAGAGATGCTCTGCATTTTAAGAGGGGGGGTGGTGGAATATTCTTTTAATTGCATCTGAGCACAGCCCAACCAATGATTAGTTACTTTCAAAGCAATAAACATTACCTGGGAAGCAATAAAAGGAAATGCAGGAAAGTTATTTGATGGATGATCCCCAAAAGACATAAGGCAAAAAAGGGGAATGTGGTTTAGTGGTTAGAATAACAGCCTCGTAGTCAGGACTCCTGCCGTCTCATCCAAGCTGTGAAGCTGACTTACTAGATGCTCTGGAGTTCAACATTTCATTTTATTCAGTGTTAAATTGGGTCTAATAATACCCAAAGAAATGATGTGAAACTAAATATGCAAGTGTTTGTCAAGGCTTTGAAAGTTAGGATGAAAGAAGTCATTATAAATACAAAGTATGAGTGGCTGAAAAACATGGAAGGTATTTTGTTGAAGTCTGACGATGTAAAATGCTAGCACAAGTGACAATGGACTAGGCAAGCTCCTGTCATCTACAGGTCAGAGATCAGCTGCTTAGTTTTATCAGGGAAAGCACAAACATCTTTAATTTCAGTTCTTGGAGAATTTAGTGAAGCCTCATCTCACTTCCAGTGATTTCCATAATGCCAGCTTTGGCCCTACAACCTGAATCTGTTTAATGCAATCCCATGCCCTCCGCACTCTACAAATACCAACTTCTCCTTTGCTAACATGATCTGTCAGCGTGGAGGCAGAACAAGAGAGCAGAAAGCACAAGAGGGATATGCACAAGTTCCTAAGACAGCATCCTTGCAAAGTGTCCTAGAAAGCCGAAATCAGAACAAGAGCCACTCGTGATTCATGATGGCCCAGGAGCTGCACCATGATTTTCAAGTTCCAGTTAGAACAATCAAAAAGAAAACCTTAAGAAAGAAAAAAAATTCTGATGTTTTTACATACCTTTGAAAATTATTCTATTACCTTCTCCTTCAAGGCTAAGAGAGGATGTGACACAGTGGTTGTTATTCCATTAGTCATCTCCATTTCTAGAGCTGTTTTGGAAGCACTGGTGAGCACAAATGAAGCAATGAGGATTTAACCACATTAATTGAGTGATAAAGATAAATCTATTGAGAAATATGAAAGCGAGCAAGAGGTGGAAGCAGCCAGAGACAAGTCCACCCCTTATGTTGGGTTCTCACGTTCTTGTCAAACTTCAAGTCTGCTTTTTCCAACACAACTAGAAAAATGTGGCCTCTGGCTGCCCTTTTTGAGCACATGGAGGCCATTTAAATGTGCAGAACCGAGTTGCCGGGTCCCCCCAAGAATACACATCCAAAAAGAGGTATGTCTTACCATTCTCTGGATACCAAGAAGAGGGCTTTAGGGGACTAGTTACTTTTTCATCCATACAAGTCCCTACGCAAACCTGGAAACAAAACTATTTTTAGAATCTTTGGAACTGATTGTCCTCATTTCCTCTGCCGTAGCCAGGTTTTGGGTGGATATCAGACTTTGTAAGTATTATTTTTACTTTGCATAACTCATTTCACAGATACCAGAACTTACTTAGCAGATGAAAAACATGAGCTGCTTCAGATGGACTTTTTTTTCCCCAAGTCCAGGCTGTGATCTTCAGGGACAAACACTGTCCATAAACTAATTAGATCATTTCCTTCCACTGATACGAACAGCCTGCAAGAAAATGAGATTGCACGCATGCTTGGTGTGCTAGTTTTTCTGTTTCTGTGCCAAAACATTTCTTTTCCTTAATTATAAAGAATTTTGACCAGGTTTATGCCAGAATTATACCACCTCTTTTATTCTGTAATGCTGATGCAGCTTTCTGAGTACTTGACATAACGGTGTTTGTACACACTTTGGGATCTAATGCTTGTACAACAGTAGTGGGAGGAAAGTTCTGTTCAAGGCCCCTGCAATGTTGTTTGAGATCACCTGGGTTTGTCCTTTTAGCGTCATCATTTTTTGTAATTATTCACACCGTGTAAGGCACTTCAACAGTTTTAATGCAAAACACAGAAAACATCCTGGAGCTGTCTGTCCTTCTCCAGCAAAACCGAGGACCACTGCTCCTCTTTTCTCTGCTTCAGTTAAATGCCTGTAGTTAGATGGTATGAATCTGGAGCAAAACCCTGTTGATCTCATTGGGATATAAGCAAGAGCTCAAAATTAGGCATAGCTGAAGTCCTCTGCAAGATCAGGACCTCAGAGCATAAAGCTACAAGATGCCAAAAACCTTTATGGTTCATTTAATCATCAAGAGCGTAGGATATTCAGCATTTTGCCAAGCTGGCCTCTCCAGCTGTGTTATATTGGTTTTGATTGCTCTTAGTTCATTCACGTTCATGCCCCGTTTCAATTTGATTTGAACGAAAACCAAGCCTCCAAAGGTGCTCTGCTGAGAGCTCCGCGACCTACCTAGTTCTGCCTGGAGGTATGGAAAAATATTTTAGCTGCAATTTTAAAGCACAGAATCACAACGGTTTCTATTCAACCACTCGTTTTGCACGTGGGCATTGATGGCAGAAAACTTGAAGGGAAAGGAAGTACAGAAAATCCGGGAAAAGTCGTTTGAAGAAAGGTTATGGGAAACTTAGAAGCAGAGTGGAGGGGAGAGAAGAAAGCATCTAGTTTGATGGCTTGCTCATTACAGCCAATGATAAAAATCCTATTGACTTTAATAGCACATGATCAGGCTTCCCATGTGTAAAGTTAACACTGAATAGGAAGCAGCCTAGCTTCTGAAGGATTCTTCTGGTGCTACCAGCTGGAACCTAAAAAAGGCATATAGGAGCAGACTTTTCATTGCCTTGTACTATAACTAGCTGTATATTAGTAAAAATTAGGTTCAGAATGGGTATAAAAAGTTCAGTTTGATATAGGAGCATTTTAGTACAATTTTAACTCACATTGCACTGATATAAATGATTTCTCATGTTGCAAAGAACCAGAGAATCAAATCTGAACCTTTTTTAAGTCAACGGCTCTTGGAATACCTTGTGCTCTGCCAAATTAGCTGAGGATCTGGCCCGAGGAGTGCAGATTACAGGGGAGAAAAGGAAGGATTCATAAATTCAGCCTTGTTTTGCAGACCCGGAGTGGTGGGGAAGGAAAAAGCATTTAGCAGATTTGCAATCATTCAGCTTCCATGAGGTTAAACTACCTTTTGTTGAAACAAGACGAAAACACCACGTTTGAATTATTTGCTTCCATAGTCATAGATACAGTGACTTAGTCCAGATTCAGTCTGCATTCTTAAACCTCTGAGCAATTGTTGGCAAAACTCATCTGAGTGCTGGGATTGCAACTAAGCGTTTTCACAAACATCTGCTAGGGCTGCCTGATAATCACCTTTTTCTTTTTTTTTTTTTTTTTTTTTTGGACTCAGAAAACTATTTTAAAAGCTTCAGAACAATAGCTTTCAAGCCATGGCATCGTCTATAGGAGCTGGTAACTCTCATTGCTTAATTGCAAGGAGCGTTTGAGTCTTGGACATCATCCCGGTTCATACTGTTATTAAGTTGATAGGGGAGCTGTAAACTGGGCTTATTATATCTACATTCCGTGATCCTCTGCATCTGATATTCCCAGATACAGCTGGGAATCTGATATATTCGGGAACAAAAATGCTGGATATTTCTCATGTTCTCCAGTAAAGTTCAGATGACAATAGATGAAAGAAGCTAAGTGAGAATGTAGATGACATTTCCCTATATTGTTTCAGTGTTCCTCCATCTCTTTTCCACTGAGCTTACATTGGTTTTGACTCTTTATCCTAATCTCAAGTACTGTTTGTTCTAGACACTGTGTCCAACTCCAGAAGTAGATGCATTTTAATAGATAATGATTTGTCTCAGACACTCTTATGTCTCTTTAAAGAGGTTCTTTCAGAGCATTCAGTCAAATGCGAAGGGATTTAATGACCCTCTTCAACCTGCTCAGGCTCCCACATGAGTCAGTATATGACAAGGAATGAAAAAAATCTACAAAAGATGTAAAAGATTGTTGGATTCATTTGTTAATGTAAATAATTTTCCCGTGTCTGCATGAATGTAATTCCAGTGTGCAACCATAAACACAAGAGAGATAGATTATTGCCAATATGTGGCACAGGGTCTGGATACTCTCAAGATTATCGCATAATAATGGTTATTATGTACAAGGTTATGAATTTTTATACACATACATACTCATGGGCAAATACTCAAAATCCTTCAAAAAGCTTGAATATTTCTAACTCATCAGAGGCTCTTCCCTCATCATTTAGAGTTTTCTGGACTGTTAATTTTAATTTTCTCATTCATTTTGTTTAAATTGTTCATTATCTCATCACTGCCAGAGTAAGTTGAGGCTTGTTGAAAGCACTCACTATGAAGTTGTCTGACATCTGAGGCTTTGAAAAGTTGAAGACACTTCCAAAACTATTAAGAATTGCATTTTCTAAGTTATTTGACATGGCCAAGAAAACCCCACATCCAAATGCGATTATGAGAATGATGAAGAAATACAGAGAAAAAATTAGCTTCAGGTCCATACTGGTTTTGCACAGCTAGTAAATGCTGTGCTTCAAATGTCCTGGCATTTGCATAACTCTGTGCAACATGACAGATAAGAATACTGAAGTAGAATTTATTTATGGCCTTTTCTCATTATTACAGGGAAAGTGATTTTACTATGTCATAGAAAATTGTTTGGTTTTTTTTTTTTTGTATTACGAAACTTGCCTCATTTAGAGCATATTGAGAATTCATCTTATTAGCATATGTAAACTGATAAGTTTGCAAGGCATTTTTCGGTTGTGCTGGAGCTAGGTCCAGGCAAGAAATGAAGTTGGTTTCACACCCCAAGACATAAAAAAAAAAAAAAGCAGCATTATTTTAAATCAAAAAATGTCACACTTATGGCAAGATCAATGTTTTCTGCTGAGCAGATTTAGGCTGTGTCAGAAGGAGAGCAGAGAAACACGCTGTTCCCAGCTCTCTGCTGATGCTGCAGAGCTGAGTCACCTCTGAAAACCCGTGCTCACACACATACAAACCTCCCTCATTGCTACAAGACTCATTTCGCTCCAGCTTCCAGGTTCCCCAGCCTACATTAAACCTTGCTGCCCGTCAGGTAGGGAAATCCTACCTTGCTGTCCCACCTCCAACATCCTTCTCCCTCTTTACTGCGTACAGAGGACTGCACCGGTGTTTCTAGTTTTAGCCCCCTTATTCCTCATTAGCCCATCGTCCGACAGCCCTGTCTTGTTGTGCAATAGCTTTCCTTCTCTCTAGGTATAAAGAGGAATTTAGCTGCCCTTTTGCCCTTTCCCAGGCAGTGAGGGGATTTATTTCTAGCTAGATCACGAAAGACATATCGGGAATTCTCGGTTATTTCCTTGCTTTGCCCCTGCGTCACAGCATGACCCTGGAAAAATCATTTGCATCCACATTTAAATGCACTAAAGCTGCATACGGTGTGGCTGAGGGGCTGTAGAGCTGCTCCTACCTGACATGACCCGTGTGGCAATAGGAAAAGGAGAGGAGCGAAGCAAAAGCAACTCTTAAATTTCTCCTTCTGCAGCAAGTCTCTCCCTGCACTTCTCTCCAGGGTCAGTACAACATGCCATATACGCACAACAGCAAAGTGCTTTGAAATATGCTCAGCCATGCAAATTCATGCGGTTGTTAGTGGCCCCTGCATAGGAATATTTCCTTGCTCTGGCTCCTTTGATCAGTAACTTTCAGACGAAAAAGAAGAAAAAGGCCAAAACACAATTGAGAGGAGAGAAATTAAACAAACTGGTGTTCCCTGTGCCCACACAAGGTGCGGCAGGCGGCTGGGCGATGGGCGTGCGGGGCAGATCCTCTCGGCAAACCGTGGCAGGGAGATCGCAGGGGGACGATGGCGTGACTGAAGACGGGCTTTGGCGTTTTGTCTGCCTCTCACAACGCAGCCCAAGGCACAGAGTGAGTGGCAATTACCACACCTTAGAGGCAAACTTGTGGCTGTCCCAGCAACCGCACAAGGGCTCCCTTTCCCATCACTTTGCTTTCCCATTTCATCCTACCGAGAGTTCGTTTGTACATCTGGGAGGCAATCGGGTGTTCTTCCCCGTCCCACTGGGAGCCGACTGGGTTCACATTTCAGTTTCTACTCTTCTCTTCCACACTTGCAGGGTTTCTCCTTTCTCCCCCCCACCCCAGCTATATTTTTTATTGTCGTTGTTGTGTTGCAAACCACTAGTTGAGGTTTTTCGGCAGGGCTGGTTTGGTTAGGGCAAGAGAAGGTAACTTGGGCAGAGAAAGGCTTTCCAGGTCAGCCCAAAGACAGCAGCAGATGGAAGCATTACGTGAGACCCCGCTTGCATACCAGCATCAAACCAGCTTCATTTGGGATGCTAATACTCAGAAGCCTTTGAAGTAATTTGGCAGTTTCCAGCCCCCAGTTGGCAATAGAAGAATGCCAATCGCTTTTGACTGGGGAGTTGACTAAAAGGCAAGGAAACGTTAGAAAAATCAATGCATTGATTGTATTATTCTCATAAACCAATTTTTAACGTGTGGCAAACACAGAATACTGTGTCTGGACCTGCTTCCAAACACACAGTTCTCATAAAAACACTGTGGACAAACTGTTTTCCTCTCTGGACTTGCTTTTTATTTCCTCCCATTTATTCATGACAGGCCTTTTCAGCCTTAAATCTGTGCCTACACAATATCCATGCCCTCTCTTCAGTTTTCCTAATTAGGATTTATGGTGGTGAGGAGAAGAGGGTGAAGAGAGTAAGTCAGTATTGATAGGGACAGATAAGCAGATACAGGAGTAAGCAGACATCATGCAAACTTCTGGGGTTTTTAGGCTCATATTGAAGTCTGCTGGTCCATGGTATATCAAACTGGGCACCCCTGGCTTTCTGCAAATGCACCGGGAAGCTCTGCTCCCTCTTACAGCACTGTCCAGAGAGCAGCATCCCCTCTTCCTTCAAATTAGGCTGCGTTTGCTGGGGCTCCAACCACATCGACCGGAGGCAACCCTAGAAAGATGCCTCCCAGAGCTCCCACTGCACCTCAGCAAAGTTTTGTGCCTTAATGCACTGTTGTGGTTTAACTCCAGCCGGCAACTAAGCACCACAGAGCCGCTCGCTCACTCTCCCTGCCCCAGCACGGCGGGGGGAAGAGAATTGGAAGGGTAGGAGTGAGAAAACTCGTGGGTTGAGGTAAGAATGGTTTAATAATTGCAATATAATAATAATAACAACAACAATAATAATAATAAACAACAATAATAATTTGTAATGAAAAGGAAAATAACAAAAAAAAAAGAGAGGAATAAAACCCAAGAAAGACAAGTGATGTAAATGAAAACCAACTTCTTACCACCAGTCAACCGATGCCCAGCCAGTCCCCAGGCAGTGGCCACCAGCCAACTTTCCCTCCAGCTTTCTATGCCGAGCATGACGTCCTACGGTCTGGGATATCCCTCGGGTCAGTTGGGGTCAGCTGTCCCAGCTGTGTCCCCTCCAACTCCTTGTGCCCCCCCAGCCTGCTCGCTGGTGGGGTGGGGGGAGAAGCAGAAAAGCCCTTGGCTCTGGGTAAGCCCTGCTCAGAGGAACGAAAACATCCCTGTGTTATCAGCACTGTTTTCAGCCCAAATCCAAACCATAGCCCCATTCCAGCTACTGTGAAGAAAGTTAACTCTATCCCAGCCACAACCAGCACAGGCACGATGGATCAGCCCATGACTTCCTCTAGGAATGAGGTTGGTGGGTCCATCATATTATGTGTCAGAGCAAGGACCTCTGGAAGAAGGGGAGCCATGAAAAAGGAGGTTCTACCTTGGCAATGCAAAGATGTCCCCTCTTTCCCCTCTCAGCTTGGTGGGTCTGGCACACTGCAGGCACCATCAGAAACAAATACCAGCCAGGTCAGAAATACTTACGATTGCATTTTTGATGGTGATAACATGACCAGATGGCAAGCTGGTGGGAGATGCTTGGTGGAACAGCTTTCTTGTGCTACCAACATTTTCATGGAAGTCTAGCAAGGCAGCCATTTGATTCATGCACCCCTTCCCATCTCTGGTTAAATGCAAGGTAGTTTATTCTTGTTTCACAACCGGCTACATCAGGTTTCTGATGGTATCTCAGTTTTAAAATGAGCTGAATGCATTTCAGAGGATTCCTGAGGAGCAGCTGACATGTAGTAACTCCTCACCTAGGACTACTGTTTCCGTGCTTCAAAGCCTTTCTCAGCTGCTCCAGACAGGGATTATTATTGCTGCATATTCAAATTTTGGAACTTTACATTAAACATCCAAGCTTGTCATCCCAATTATCCCATAAGTTATCTGAGTGCTGAATCAGATACCTTAATACAGAGCCTGTCCTTAAGATATTTTGGGTTGAAGCTGGATTCATCTCTGCAGGGACTATTTAATCCCTTCTGCAACTTTGCTTACATTTCCAGCTCTTGCTGCGGTGATCCAGGCCTTGAACCTGAGACAGTAGAGCATCTTTCCCACCACCCTTCTCTCTCCTCTTTATTCAGTGGCAACTTAAGCGACAGCGCTGCTTACATGGGCAAAACCTGCCGGTTAAAGTCTGGGTCCTGCCGCGTTGCCAGAAATCCAGCTGTGATTTCCTGCCCTGTGGCCGGATGGGGACAGGGATGAACAAAACGTGGATAGAGAAAGCAACACAGATCACTTCTCACATTGTTCAGGCAGATCAGGGTCCGGATGGCTCTGGTATGGAAGGAGAAGGGGAATATCAACAGACTTCTAAAATCTTAGGGGAAAAAAAAAATAAACAAAACTAAAACAAACAACCCCTCAAAAAGCAACACATTTAGATCTTTTTTCTTTTTCTTTTTTTACACAGACATCAACTAGTTAGTGGTTGTTAATTAAGAAATGATCCCAGTGAAAGCTGCTGCCGCCACTCTAATAAATCATTCATTAACAGGCCATTTCAGTGGGGTTGTTGTTTCCAAGCACTGTATTTAGCTGTTTGAAACAACCTTCATATACTTAAGGAGGGGAAGCAGTTACGCCTTGGTCATTACCTGATGGTTAATGATGCGGAGCTCTATGAGCTAAGCTGAGAAGGGATGGCTATGCTTTTTGTTATTTTGCAGATCTGGATGGTTTCAAGGGAGTGTTAGGGGATTTGTGGGGTTACTATGGTGATTGGTGCCATATAAAACCACAGATGGATGATGGACGTGTGTTGCAAACACAGACATAGAGACCTTGCTTCTCTCTATACTTTTAATACTCAAAAGATTGCGATATCGCTAGACTATCAATTAGGGTGAAAATACCACTTGTGCTGCTCCCCCAGATTAACAGCCCTTGAAATGTAAACAGCTGAATGCTTTTCACTGCACAATTACCCTGAACCGCAATTACTTTTTTTGCCGCACTACATTTTGTTTGTTAGGGTTTTAAAAATGGCAACACACCGCTTTGATTACAAATTTGTTGGACCTTCCTTCTGTTCCCACCTTTGCTCTTTTGCTTGCAGTTTTGTCTTCTTGCTCAGAAATCAGAGGCTGGATACAGAGATGTCGGACCAAGGTTTTCAGCCCATGGGATAGAGGAATCCTCTCTGCTCTCATTGCAGGGAGATGGTGTATCATTTTCCGCTTTAACAGTGGTGATGTGACCCTAAATGCCAGTCGCTAATTTCCTTGAATGTTAATTCCATTTCAAATTTAAATCCCCATTTCAGCTCACATGGGAACCTATTCCATGGATGCAGCACTTCCACTTCCAAAAAGCTATATTGAAGAATTTCTTACCAAGTAGATTATAAGTGTATGGACGGATGCATATGGATAGCGCACCTGTAGTCTGTAAATAATTCAAATGTTAATTGTTGTGCTTGGCACTTCAGTGATGGCTTTTACTTCAGTAACACCTCAAGCCCTCAAGCAATTATCAGGATCCTGCTGTGCAGAGTGTGATACACTTGGTTAGAAAGGGCAATCCATAGCACAGAGAGTTTGCTCTCTAGTTGCAAAATCCAGCCTTCAGAGAAAGTATCATTAAACAAACAAAAAAATAGCGTGATTCTTTTATTCCTGTTCGTCAAGTCAATTAGCCATGATCTATTTCTTCTGATTAAAAGACCTGCATTCAGTACATTGCTGGGCTGATAGAGAAGTGCTCAATGTCTTGCGCCACAGAAATAAATTTCAAAAAATGCCCATATCATTTAAAATGTTGTGGCAAATAAGGATGCTGCCCTTTTCTGATGCTCCAGCTCACAGCGTTTCTGGGAACAGGGAAGATCAGTCTGGGCCATACAGTGTTTAAGATCCATGAGGCTCACCTTAGCCTTGCTGTTCGTTTTGGTGTGGGTTTTTTTTGTCCTTAGCCATCGATGTGATTAAGTGCCTTGTAAAAATGTAGTATCTACTCTTGTCTGTGCAAGAGGAAAGAAAATAGGCTCTTGCGATGAAAAGCCAGGACAAGTGAAATTTGTTCCCGGTTCTGCCATTAACTTCACGGTTGTCCCTTGCTGAAGCCTTTTAGTGGCACTGTGCCTGGGTTTCCAATCTGGTTTGCAAAGTTGGTGTGCAGGCACTTGCCTGCTGCAGGAGAAGCTGCACAAGCACAATTATCCAGATAAAACTCATCAGATACTGTGGGGATGAGATCTTAGAGATCTTTCTGCGTCAGAGCTTTTTCCTCTATTCCAGTCAAGTCTAACATGAAGGTGAGAGAGCCACCGCTGACCTTCACCGTATTTTCTTTGTTTACTCATCAGCCTTTAAGGTCCTCGCTATACCTTGAAAAAACACTGGAATGTGGTCCCCTTTGTCTCATGTGTGGCTCAGGAGCTCTTCTCATCTAGCGCGTCTTTATTCCAAGAGGCCAGATTTCCTGGGCTGTATTCTGGGATTTCTAAATAAAACATGCGGGTCTCTGCAGAGCCTTTTACAGTCTTTTCTAGCCTCATGAAATGCACACAGAGGCACTCCCTCTTGTTAGCACCATTGTTACTGTCGAATAAAACCTTCATGCCCACATTTATAAAGGCTATCACTGAATTCTCTAATCAACTTTACCCCGTAACGCTGCCGCCTTTCTCTGCAGCAGTGAATTATTTATATCTTGTTGTGGGGTGTGTGGGGTTTTTTTTCATGCTGGACTGCACCGTGGTGTTTTCTTAACTCATGAGTGGTTTGCCACTCAAAAAAAGACTTAAAAGCATAGCACTGTTACAAAGAGAGGATCAAAGTCTTATCCCAGCATCCTGGTTGGTTTGCCCCTTTCAAAACACTTGAAAACAGAGACAATATGCTGTCTGTGATTTGATCCTACCTACTCAGGGGCTTTGTGTACTTTTCTTGTTCACATATCATATTTCAATGATGCCAGCCCAGCATTTTATTTATAAAGCTATTCAACCACCTTTCTTTAAAGTGTGTATTTTAATAGGTGCCAGCATCAGACGAGCTGAGCCCAGGCATCCTGGTGATGCCAACAAGTGCAGAAACAAATAAAAAATAGGTCTTGTTTTAAATATATATTAAACTATATTATATTTGAGTTCTGTATAAACATCATGAGAATTTTTGTCACTGACCTCAGAGGGACTGGGTTAGGGTCTTTGGGTCACTACATCTCCTTCCCTACTTGTACATTCAAGATATGTGGGAGGTTTGGCGCGGATAACTTACTTTTCTTAATGGTGTGCAGTCTTTTTCAAACCATATGTTACTAACTTTTCTGAGTCAAAAGAATTAATTTATATTCCACTTAGGAATATTTATTGCACTTCCCAATTTACCTCAGAATCTGTAGATCAATGTTCATATATATATATATATATGTATATGTACATATATATACACAGTTGAGAATATCTCACTGCTAAAAGGTTGCAGCAAGTTGGAGGGGGGAACACACAAACACACAGTGGTATAAACTACATCCACCTCCTCTTTAGACCAGGAAAATCACAACAAGGAGTTTTTTCCACCAATTTCCATTCTGTCCTGGGATTTTGAGCCACCTTCTTGTGGAGGATTTCTCATGGCTTTTTCCATCCTCCTCCCTCCCATCCTAGTGGCCTTTGCATCCTTACCAGCCAAAATTCAGAGTTCGTCATTGCCTGCCTCCACTTGTGCACTTAACAAGGAATCAAGCACTCAGGAGCACACAGATGTGCACCAGCGCTGTTAGCCCGTGGCTTTTTCATTGATTCTACAGATTCCAGATCAAGAGGATGTTTCCATTCTGGTTTGCTTTTAAATGGGAATCTGCTCTGTCAACAACAAAATCAGGCTTTAAACAGATGTTCGTCTTTCAGTCTTGATTTTTGCAACACCACAAGAGAGAAGTGGGTGAAAAGCCAGAAATCATCACTTAGTCACTGGGTATTTAATAGCTCTGTCCTGACCCACCAACCCTTCCCACAGCTGAACCCCCTGTTAGAGGTGGCACTTCCCAAATCCCGTGAGCAATTACTCTGAGCAGTCACTGTGTGGCAGAGAATTTTAACTCAAGATAAAGAAATTTTGGTGAAATTCCCCTTTAAGGATGGAAAGGGGAGGAAGGTAAGACCTAACCAATACCACAGATAGTAGGACAAGTGGCCACATCCTCATCTGATGCTGGTCTCTGTGGCTACACTTCTCGTGAGATGAGAACAGTTTGTGCTATTGGAAAATCTGGTCCTATGTCTTTGCAAAACAACTCGGCCACTCTAAGGAAAAGGCACATTGCATCATTTCTGATCTGTGCTTTGTTTCCAAGAGTCATTGCCAGCTGACCAGAGGTAGGTGAGGAGAACTACAGGGCTCATTTTTCTCCCTCCACCCCAGACAGCACGTATGGCATCTTGGGGAGCGCAGCCCTTGGCTCTTAGGGAAGACAAACTGCAGCCTCATTCCACAGAAAAAAACTTCTTGAAGCATCACAGAAAAATAAATAAAACCAGTGTCATGAACCCTGCAGGGGAAAAAAAAAAAATACTTCTCTCAGCCTTCACTATATGATATAACTGCCATCCTACAGTGCACTTTCCTGGCATGCCAGATTATATTGTATAGGAGACGGAGTTTTATGTTAAATTATGCGCTCAAAGGGAAGAGGATCAGAGCACTGAAGACAGTTGTAGGCGTTATTGGATTTACTTTATTGCCTATTGTATAGATTGGAAGTAACTTAGAATCTCATAACTCCTCAAACAGAGGAAATTTTGCCACCCACAGGTTGAAAATTCTCGTGGGAAACTTGCTTTCATTTCACAAACAAGTGGTTAAAATCACTGTTGCCTTCATTGCCAAGGACCAGCACTCAAAGACCTTCAATCTCATTTAAAAAGTCATGAAATTCACTTTATAATTGTGAGACTTTAACATAATGAGAATACAGATTGCCTCTTTCTCTTTACCTTGTGATTTTTGAGCTTGCCAAGCATGTATTTCCTGGCTTTCCCCTGTAAACCAATAAAAAAACCCTGCAAAGTTAGGCAATAGAGGGAAGTGCCAAAGTTTTCAGAAATCATTGCCTAGATCAAGATTTTCAGGATAGCTGTGAAGTTTACAGCACTGTCTTATCTTGTTCACAGGGAGCTGGCCTGGAGCAGGAGCAGAGTGACAGGGGCATATAGGAGAGATGCATTAGCTGCCAGAAATTACTCTTCTGTGTTACAGCTAGCAAATATTGACATGGTGTTAGTTATGAGGTACCTAGCAAAGCTGGACAAATGAATCCTTTTAATACTGGACCATTAGGAAACTGATGGGAGAGGAAGGGAGAAAGTTTGCCTGCCTACCCTAAAAGCATAAGCCAAAGCCAACATTGGATATAAAATACTGAATGAGCTTAAAAAGCCTGAATTCCCTTAGTAGGAAAACCCACGTGTATGTGTGTGTACACATGCAAGCACACACTTTTTATTAAGTGTATGATTGGAAAAGGTATATATTGATTTATACCAAGTGGAGGTTTGGCCCACTGGCTAAGGTTACACATGCCCATCTCGCCTCCAGGTCAGACCCCCTGAATCCCAATTGCTCTTTTCGATGGTATTTCATCTTTGGAATTACTGGTTTTTCAGCATTAGTGAAGCCAAACTGACCACTATCACTATCTTGTTCTTACATACCAGGGCTCAATCCTGCTACCTATGAGATGAAACCTACCGATGCCACGAGGGTCAGAGCAGGACCCTGCACGAGGCTGCTGTGCTTCTGCTGCACAGCTCGTGCTGCCAGGGCATCACATTGTATTTATATTTACAGCTAAAGATAGATATGAAATTGTACCTTGACATATACATGAAAACCTTTCTGTTTCTGTTAGTTTTGAAGCTCGCTGTTTGGATCATGTTCTGTTATTACAAAAAGTTAAGTCTCGCAGACAAGGTATTTATTCGATCCTTGACAGTTTGCATTAACAGTTCAGGCAACACAGGTAGCTTGTACACTGAAGGGATTGCGAAGCCTTGAAGAAAAGACAACCCAACTGCCAAGCAGAGAGCCAAACTGCTGATGTTTTGTTTCTCCTGATCAGATAACTCGCTTTTATATGGGATTCTGACTTTGTGCGGATTTTGCGAACTGTGAAGAGAAGCAAATTGCAAGCGTTGCCTAGATGGTTTGGTAAACTCCCAGCTTCATCATTGCAGTCCATTAGTTTGCTGCATGACATCTTACTCCTTGGCCAACCTCAAACCAAGGATGTTGAGAGAGGATAATTCAGCTTAATTCTTCTAGTTTTCAGGAACTTTTCTCTCCATTACTTTGTTTTGCCTAGGAAAAGACACTGCTTTTCCCATTCTTTCAAGGTGAAATATATCAACCACATCCATGTTATTCCTGTCCCAGACTGCAATGCACAAGCTAAACCCAAGTGTCTGGTAACAATGAGCTGTGCATTAAGCCAGAACATAAAAACAAAACAACAAAAACCCCACCAGAAACTCCGCTCTACAACAGAGAGTCTTAGAGGCTCACGCTGCTTTTGCCATTTAATTTGACACAGGATAATTAGAGCCTCCTACGATGATTTTCACTTTGCAGAGAGGGAGATGGAGACCCTTCAGCACACTCTCCCTCAGTGCATAAGCGGTTTCTCTCCCGTCGCTGTTTTCTTGCCAGCATGGGGTGCAGGGGCTGGCAATTGACCACAGCAGACTGAGAGAGCACTTTTACCCATGGGTATCGTGGTGTTTATGTCTTTTATTTTTCCATGTGAGATAACCTTATTAGTTTTGTTAGTACATTAGAAAAATACATTAAATAGATTTGAAGTGGTTGGAGAAGGGAGAAAGGAGAGTTTGTATTGTTTGTGGTCCTATAAGATTTCATACTTATTGCAATGAAGGCTCATTTTCTCCCATGGACTTCTATAGGTCTTGAATTTAGCCCTTTAATTTTTCTGTGGGCTCATGACATCCCTCTGGAATAAAACCAAGTGTATTTTCCTATATTGTGACAAGTTATGAAGATTGTTCTTTTTCCCTTTGGATTTTGTCTCTTTACTCTGGTAAGTGGCAGGTGTACTTTTAAAAAAAAATCATATTTCTGACTTACAGTGAAGGACATACATACACCTGATCACCTAGAAATGAATATGAACATGAGTCAGACCAATGCCACCAGCTTCTCTGCCTCTGCGTACAGAAATAACTCTTTGCAATAAGGGTTAATTTTCTTAACCTACTTTGTGTTGGACACAAGCAAGAGATTGCTAAACAGAAATCTATGCATGCAGTATACTGAACTATCCTTGCTCTTAACTTGTGGTTATTTTAATCCACTTGATGAGATTTCTTTCCAATCCTATTTAATATAGTACATCAAATACTCCATTCACTTCTGTTTACTTAATAAACTGGTTAACATTGTTATTAAGAAAGCCCTTACATTGCATCAGTCCTGCAGCTCTCTTCTCTGGTACTATTACACACTCTACATTGGACTTGATTTGCCCATATGTATCCCCATCTTACGCTAGCATTTATACTACAAAATATAAATTACATAATCCAACCTCACAGCTACCGCACATCTCGCCTTGCATGTTACAATAAGCTAATCCTTCCCGGTGACTCTAAATTTCTGTATGGATGCAAATGAAAACTAGTTCCTAAGTAGCAACACTAATTTTAAGAAGAAATTCCTTTAAATCCCCAAAGATGCGTGGAGATGCTGATCGCATTTTTGTGGTAGATAAACGTCTGCTTTTTTCTGTAGCTTCCAATAAGTCTCAAATATACTGCACTTATAAAGTGGAATAATCTCTGTGTGTGTGTGTGTGTGTGTGTGTTTTCGAGCTATGGCAATATAGAAAGTGTTACACTGGTTTTTAAGTCTATGCCAGTAATGGATTAAACTCAGTTTTTATACTTAAATCTGAGAATTAAATTTCTCTGTAAAACTTGGCACAGACATCTTATGATTTCTTAAAGCCATGTTTTAGTCTAGTCACAGCATTTCCAAATTCTGGCTCTGGTCTGATATGGATTAAAGATTCTGGGACCCCAGGCTCCTCGCAGACAAACTTGGTGAAGAAATCTGCACTATATTAGATACTGAGAAAGAAGCTTTTATTTCTAATACTTCTTTGAAAGCAACTTTCTGCATGCTGGAGAGAGAAGCTCTTCCAGGCTACTTAATGTAAAAGGGGCAGCCTGTGGATCTGATGTGAATCTGGGAGCGAGGAGAGCCAGGTACTCTTGCTGTCTCTAAAAATGTCTCATGGAGTTGGCCTGTGGTGTTGGTTTGAGGATTGTTTCACCACAGGGTCTGTACGGATGGCACACAGGAGACTGTTTGGACTACAGCATCCAAAGATTTTTGATGTCTAGATCAGTTCAAGGATGGCTCCGGTAGGAATGTGGATACCACAGTCTGTATCTTCATCATCAGTGATACACTGCCTATGGGGCAGCCCTCTTGAGCCTGCTATAGATATTAATTCTTTAATAACTTGAAAAAACTGTCCAAGGCCCAAGGAAAGACCACAAGGAGCTAGGAGGAAATGTGGACCCTTGTACCAATGTACCTTGAGGTATCCCAGATGTATGGAGAAGGAAGGCATTCACACTCCTGGCCACCTACGTGAGGGATTCAAACACATTCCCTAGCAGTCCTGCCCATTCTTTTTAAGAAGTTAAGAGCAATAAGAGTGAGACAAAATCATGACAAAGCTCGGCTGGTACCGTGGCAGGCATGGCAAGGAGGTGCAAAGGTGTGGGTGGGCTCCTGGTGAGCCATGCATGGCTTCAGGTCCTCTCTGGGGTGGCCAAGCTGGCTGTCCCAGATGGGCACGGGGAGCCAAGATATGGGCCAGTCCACATCAGTAGGCACTGGGATACAGGCGTCCCTCCCTGGAGTGTTACACAGAGACAGGCTAGTTATGGCAGGGTGTCAGCTGAAATAGATATGGTTTTGCTCAGGAGACCAGACATCAGAAATTCTGGGTGCTGCCCTTGTCCCCCGGAGTAGGAGCTGCAAGTTGTCCACATCTCTGCCAAGCTTGTGTAACACAGACACCCACCCAACCATCCAAATACCAGCATTTAACAGCTGTCTCTGTCTCACCTGCTTTGCCTGTGCATCATGTTTTATTTTTATAACTAGAATTTACAGTTTCACCCTGTGGCACCCACAAAAGTGCACAAACATCTTAGAAAGAATCACGTTTACTGCAGCAGAACTGACTTCGGTAAATGGAGACAACTGCCTTTCCTCCCCCTGGCTGCCCATCTCCTACAACGAAAGGAAAGACAGCCCCACTAAAAGAGAAAGTCACATGGACCAACACAAATAGCAGCATCTC
>JANHGO010000041.1:31670053-31692184 GCA_024606505.1 Aquila spilogaster
CCAGGTTGCTCAAAGCCCCATCCAACCTGGCCTTGAACACTGCCAGGGATGGGGCAGCCACAGCCTCTCTGGGCAACTTGTGCCGGTGTTTCACCACCCTCATAGTAAAAATTTTTGTGTTCTGGTTTTGGGTTTTACTTCATTTCTTTCTGGTTCAAGTGAGCAGCTAGGATGGCTATTCATTTAGGCTGACTCTCCAGCATTGCAATTATGCTCCTATCTTGCACCTTCATTTCCAAGAGTGTTGAACAGCTGTCAGTCAAGAAGGCTGCGGCTTGCCTTCTTGCTGCTCTCTGCAAACTTTTACATGAAGTAATAGAGTTGGAAGAAAGGTTGAAGCCCAGCAGGCAGAGACTGGACGCTTATCAAAAAGGAGAAAAGCTGAGGGAAACTTTCATCAGAGGTTGGTCTCCAGAATCAAAATGACATCTAGCTTCATGGGATTTCTGAAAAGCAACAGAACAACACTGGACCTCTTGTGAATAAATTGCTAGTACTGTTTCATGAATAGCAATGACTCATTACTTCCCTTGAAATTTCTCTGTAATTGTGCAAGTTGGTTGTCTTGAAATGCCATAAAGAGAATTTTGGGATAGGCATTGTTCTCCTGCTCTGTTTCAGACTTAAGTTCTCCTGGAGGTTGTGTAAATCAGCACGTATAATAGAGCCACTTATTGACCTTATGAGTGCCACACGTGGCCACAAGCTGAAACTTCTCAGAAATTTTCTTCACATGCCTCTGCATTTCTTTCCTCCTCTCTGCCCCTGATTCCATAAGGATGACTTGGAGCAATTTCCTGTTCTTGTAAGATCTCACCTTTTTTCTACATACTTCGCTATTTCTACCACTAAAAATCACGTCCTGGGGGAAAAGATCTGCACTCTGCATTCAGCTAGTGAAACAGCTAGTTTTGCCTAGCAGATTTTTGTTTGGTGTGAATCCCTGCATTGTACACACCTGCTTCAAACACCATGGAAAGAAAATGTTTCCCTTCTGGAAGATAATATTTGTTTGGCCTTGCAGATAGCTTAATGCATGCTGGTGTTCAAAACCTATTAAAAATAAAAAATAAAAGAGGGAAAGGAAGGGAAGGGAAGGGAAGGGAAGGGAAGGGGAAACAAACAAAAAAACTAAACTAAAACCCCCTTCTTATTATTTAAATCCCTGTTCACGCCTTGCAGTTTAATACTCCCTCTACAAGAGATTGACTCAGGACCCTAAATCAAACTGATTGTACAATGCACATATTAAAATCTACATTTGGGTCAGAGAAGTCTGTGTCCAGTTTGAAACACAGGACAGAGCACTGAAGCAGAATAATCGTGGTTCACCCTGTAGGTCTTTTCCATTCCTAGTGCCTCTGATTCTGTGAACCATCAACTAAGTATTCATGTTTGGGTCGTTCATATAGTTGTTACTCTTTTGAACCTTTCCTCTTTGCTCCAGGGATCAACAACATTGTCTAACTCACTGATCTTAAAGCACTTTTTGTGCTTCAGGACTTGGCTTATGCTGAAGTTCACATATTCCCCACCATGCCAATAGAGCAGTTTCCCCGACACATGCTTTTTAACCATTTCTCTGGAGGACCCCACTCCTTCAATGGGCCACCACTGTGTATTTTGATAGGTTGGCTGATGACTAAAATATCACGCTCTGTGACATAATTGAATTGGAAAACCCTAAATGTTGGGAATAAATTGGTTTGAGACATTTGAATTGGTCCTTTCATATTTGGAGACTTTATCTAAGCTTTGGATGCATTAGGTGTACATATTCACATCCCTGTGAGCTGTTTGTTTAGTTGCTTCATTGTGACCAAAAAAACCCCCAAAAGTCTGTATGAGAAAATTCAGAAGTGACAACTCTCTTCAAGCAAGTGGGAAACTTGCTTCACTCCATATTTATACTCAGAAAGCCAAACAATTGCTGAAGAAAGCAATTGTTAAAGGGGGTTAAAGTTGTGCCTAAACCTGGCCAAGCAGTTAAGTTTCCAGCACCCTTTATCCTCCTCTGTTACAGTGCTTACTAGGAATCTGCACTCACTGAACCAGAACTATTTAAAAATTTTCCTGCAAAACATCCCATTCCCTCATTTAACCCTAATAGGAGACCCTACCTGTTCTGCAAATAAACATGGGTCTTAGTTCTCCAAGGGAACCTTTACACCTTACAAAATCATTTACCATGTGGCCATTTGACTCAGGTTTGAATATGCTGGCTGTTGGGAGAGAAGCAGGAGGGGCTTTCTCTGTGCAGCAAATGCAGGCCTGGCAACTGGTGCTGAGCTGACAACTCTGAAAACTGATGATTTGCATTAATTTGCGAAACAGGACAGGGTATGATGAGATAGTGATGGACTAGGGGAGAACATCTTAGTCTTCTGAGTCCCCATGGAGAAGTGATCATTTCTGTCATCCTCCCTAGGCACAGGCTTTCAGATGAGGATCTGGAGGGGCTTCAGGTCCTATCAGGCTGTTATGTCTCCCATCATGCTGCGTCAGCATTCGGTTGTCCCAACCACCCAACTAGACCTCCTAGGCACCATGGGGACATAGGATGGGCACCCAGCACCCCAATCCCCAAAAGAGCCCTGGGAATGTGGGTGTCCTGCCCTGCATATTTCACACTATGTGCTTCCAGAAGGATTAGCTGCCATATTTTTTTGATAAATGAGGCAAAGCAGGGTAATGGCATGGGCTTTTTCGAGTTGAGATGTGGCTAGAAAGGAGAAAGATAAACTTGTAGCTCTTATGTATTAACTTCTGGTTTCTAAGAATAACATAGATAAGGCAGTCTCAATTAGACAGAGCTTAAAATCACATATAACGAATCTGAGATGGAAGAGATTGCTGTATCTGAAAGAGAAGTCACCAGTGCTCTTTAGATAAGCTCCCAGATTTTCAGATGAGAAAAAGTAAATATTGCAAAAAAGGGTTTTCCCTACTTGACCTTCCCAGCCAGACTCACCAGGCCCCTTTTCTTTACCTTGTTCACTTACCCAAATTGCCTACCACCAAAAAAACAAGGCAGCTCAAACACAGGGATGATTTCACCACGAATCATTCTGCTTATTCTTCTATGTCTTTTTTTTTAAAACTAAGTTAACAGGTTGCCCTTCTCCACACATTTGGGACAGTTTCAGAAAGGTCTTTCTTCTCTTTTTTAACAAAAGGAAAGATCCAAGCCAAAAACGTGCAAGACAATCACACAAACAGGCAGAGATGTCTCACCCGAAATAGTCTGCAGAAAATCTGCACAAAAATGATGTCTGTTTCTTATCTGTCACGGTAATAATTTATTTTTATGAATGCTAGCATTCACTCACAAAAATAAAGCAGGGCAGCATTTCATCATGATTCTGTTTCCTCAAAGGTATTTCCTACAAGGTGTTGGATTCACTTTCTATATGATCAACAGCTATCGCTATGTAATTACCAGTGAGCAGGTACCAGTTCTGAAGGTCACACTGACAGTGTACATGTCCCTAGCACAGCTGCTTCTGTTTAACGTTCCTAATAAAGGGAGGGAGACATTTGATTTTGATCAAGGTTTTAAGAAACACCATATCTACAGAGGCCGGACATTTTCCTTCTCACTTCATCAGGAAACTTTTCAAGATGGAAATGCAGGACTGAGCAGTTTATCACAGAGATGACCTGACTTTGGCAAGCCTTGGATAGGTCACAGGCTTCTCACTGCCACTACGGGAAAGTTTTTTATCCTCAAATACAGCAGAAGTTGGTTAGTGTACATCTTCTGGATTATATTTGAGTCTGCTGCAGTTTTTTTGAGTCTTTTCATAGTTCTTACTGCAAGTTTAAGACAAAAGCGTATTTGTTTGTGGAGGGATGGTTCATTTCTTCCCCTCCTTTTTTCTTTTTTTTTTTTTTTTTTATAAATTTAAACTGCTTCTTTATAAAGGTCACTCGAGTCCAGAGCAAAAGAGGATTAATTACTAACAGCCATAATTTAAAGACAAATTACCCTCCTGATATTTTGGCCGTCTAGGATACACCATGTAAAAGCCATCTATCTAAGAGAATGACATGGGTGGTTGTAACCTACGGTCGTGTTGAGCACTGGTGTGCTTCATCTCCCGTGAAGAATGATGTGGGGTTTAATATATTAATAGGAAAGTGTATAAAAATAATGCCATACTTCTATGCAACCTTTCTAATCCAAAGAAGCCAGGTTTTTTTCCTCTTAATCAGACTGGGCAAAAAGTTATTCTACAGGGATGCACATTGATTTCAGTAGGGTTGTTCACAGAATAAATGTACCTCTGCATGAACACAGCCAACAGGATCTGGGACACAGTGATTTCCAACCGTCTCTTTCTCTGGGTCTCATTAAATAGTGCCTTATGCTATTAGTAATTCAATTAAAATCAATAAGATTGGTCCATGTGGAAAATGACCCTAGGTAATCAGCTCTGTCGAGGCATGATACACATTTTGCACATGGCAAGCAAAGCTCAGAAGCTCACACTTGTCAGTGGTGGATCTCGAACTGAGAATTTCAGAAATCCACCTCACTCCCAAGCCCTTCTTCAGCAAAGTACATAGGGACACCTTGAAGGATCTGAATCTCAGCCTGGTCTGTACTTCTGTAGAGACCTGAAAAGCCTGAGGGCTTCTATGTGTCATGCAACAGTGCATCGGGGTTTTGTGATGGCACCAGTCTGCACTGGTGAGTCTCTTTAGTCCTTGGAAATCCTAGAGGAGCCAAGGATTGCTTTTTAGCTTGGGGAGATGCCATGGGAAGGTGGCTAGGAGGCAGCATCCTGTTTCTATCCATGTGGCTTTTTCATTTCCAGAGTTGACCTGTCTGAAGCCAGCTCTGTGTGTCTCCATCTCCTTCTGAGTGTCTCACAGACCCTTTCTAAGCCTGCTCCATCAATCTTACATTGTAGCTACATATTTCTGTCTCGCTGCTTATAAATACATACGTATTTCTTACAGCAAACTTTTCTACCTACAAGTCTTTTCATAAAGGCCACAATTTGTTTTACCACTGCTACCAGATAATATCTTTTTTCAAAGGTCAATCATAAATACACTCATTCCACTTTATTATTCATAGTGGCTTCTGCTTGATTTCTGGCAAGTTCTGACTCTGGGACCATCTTAGAGGCTCACTGTGCTATTGCCAATTTGTGGTCTTTTAAGAGAGGACAAAAATGGCTGTTGAGAGAGTTCACAGGAGCCTTAAATAAAAAGGCAAAATAATGGGAAAAAGTTGTCAGACAGGAAGAGTCTGGGTATACAAAACACCTGGCTTAGACATTAATCAATGTGGTGTCTTCTTTAACACTTTCCATGCTTTCATTTGGGAATAATGTACAATTCTGCTTGACATTACAAGACAGTTAATTAGCATCCATAGGCTTATAAATAGGATTTTACAGAATAGCTGATAAGCTGGTATTATTAGTGTTCATCTCACTCTAGTTCTAGTCCCTTTTGAGATGAAGGCAGGTTTTATTAGAACAGACCTTTCACCAAACACACCTATTCATTACAGATTCCCATTAAACACCAAGGTGTGAGGGGTAGATTGGTTTCATTTTCTTTCTTTTCAGTCTCAATGACACTCTTTCTAGTTATACTAAAGTTTCTTAGGCAAATGGGATGATCAAATGGATAGAGACGTGTGGTGGGAATCGAGGGATGTGTTGTGCTCTTATCTGATCCACTGGAAGATTTTGGCCTGGTAGCTTTTACTGCCCATCCGTTTTCTCCTTTAAGAAGCAAACTTGCTTCTGTCAAACAGTTTGTCAGATAAAAAGTGATGTGTAAACACCAAGCATTGTTCTGCTGGGAGAGCTTTGGAAATTGTTTGCCATTTGAGTTTTTTCCAGTGACTCCTAAGGCCTTGGTGAACAGGTGGCAGAAGAAGATGCTGTTATTCAGAAAATGTTCTAATCAGTTCTAGAGATTTGCATAATGCAACAGGGATTTGCAAAAAACCTCATGCTCAAGGGCATGTGCTTATCACCTGCCAGGGATCTGAAGGGAGTAATTGCTGCCTGTACAGCAATGTGCAATTTGCTAGATGGATCATTTCTGTATGGATTTTAGTACTGGCCATGGCGAAAGAGACTACTGAATTAATGAACAAATGAGATTGAGAAAATTTAATGGTTTCAGAAGTACTGCTCCAAGAACTATAATTCCAGTTCCATCAGTGATGGGTACAGAAATCACTGTTCCAGTCCAGTTTTCCACTACATGGTTTAACAGCCACCTTGTACCATTGGGAAGGATAAAATGGGAAGTGTAAAGAAGATCTTCATCGATCCATCTCTTGGCTGACTACACAGCATCACAGCAACAGCAAGTAAGAAAGAAGAATGGAATACATCATAAAACCTTTCCTGTTCCTCCAACTGGCCTTTGCCCATAGCAAAAGCAGACCTTAAATTATTTTTATTTTACAAAAATCAGCAATAATTTTTAAAATGTCTGGCCATGCAGGTTTGAAATTATTTTAAATATACCTATTTCTTGAGGAACCGCAGAAGTTAATGACTTAAAGAGTTGTTTTCACAGTTAGGGAAAATCCATTCCTGTTTGAGCTTTAAACTAGTATTAGTTTATAATCAGACACAACTGCTTTCTTTAAATAAAATGTTGCCCCTTCCATTTTCCAACTAGCATTAACAAAAGCAGCAGATATGTCTGTTGCTGTGGAGATTTTGAGCCACAGACCAATCTCTATTCTTCTACCTGACTTAGCTCATAACTTACAGCAGCTGAAGTTTTTTTCCTCATGACACATTTTCTGAACATACGTATGTTTTACTGAGTAAACCAGATGGAAAATCATTTGCACATGCTATATTTTCCCATCCTGTGAGTCCAATGGCCAAGTTCATCAGCATTATTTCATCAGTTCCCTTTCTGTACGTCATATTTTGCAGTGCCATACACAACTCTCCCATCTTTTTGTCTCTTCCCCATATCCTGTAAGCTTTCTTTAGCAGCTCCTGGTGGTCTCCTCCACACTGTTCACAGCAGATTTAACTTCTAGTGCCACTGTGCTTTTTGCGTTTTCAGCGTTTAGTTCCCCATTTGTTTAAAGTAGTCCAAATGGCCTTTGCTTCTGTTGCCTATGTTTACATGGTCATGTGGATGGCATCAGTGATACAGTACAACAAAGGTCAAAAATTAAATCTGTATACAAAGTATAGGTCTTTCCATAAGTGGACACATCCAGGTTGCTGACCTTCTCTTTTTATCTGTGCTGTTTGAGACCTGTGGTAGATTTTCTTATAGTTTAAATAAAAGGGTTATTTCATGTCATTCACATCAGGTTTTCAGATCCTTTTATTACTGGATGTGAGCGTTCTCCACCAAAACTGGGAGGATGTAAAGAAATCTGTTTGGTGCTTTACTACCTGAAGAGCTTTAAATGATTATAACTGTTACCAATGCAGTTATAAAACCTATATTGTAGTAGAAAAGTATTTCTCAAAATGAGCCAGCAAGCATCTGTATGCCATTTGAGACCTTGAAATATCAGCCTAGTGGCATATTTTTGTAGGTGTGATAATCTGAGTAGTCAAGAAAACACTTATAGGCAGGCACAGGTAGTATCTTTTATTAGAAGTGATATACTCAGAAAAAGTAGACAAGCTTTCTTCAGATCTGAAATAGAAGCAGCAGACTTCACAGCTAAGTGCAAGTTTAGAGAAATTGCTTGGAGTTTATAACAGAGCTTGTACGAGTGTATATATTTTTGCAGGGTAAATGGCATGGAATAATGGCTACCAGAACCCTTTTGTGTGTCTGTGTGTCAGGACTTTAAATGTTCGCACCAGAATGACCACTTTGATTATGAAGTAGCTCTGTTGCTCCTAGATTTCAGACCCTCTGCTTTCATTGACTGGATGGCTAGAATACTCAAATCGTGCCAGGTGCTGGTTTAGCTACCTCAGGGACATGCATAATAAAAATCACAAGCATGTAACAAAAAGGAAATGTCATGCCTTTTCACATCTATCTTCGCATCAGCTTCAGCATAAAAGAAAATGAAAAGAAAAGGAAAAAGAAAAGGAAAAAAAAGAAAAAACAGGAGACAGCACAGTTATTGTGGAACAGCAGACAGATCCAACCAGAACTGCCTTTGAAATAGCCTTAGATAAGGAACGCCTTCAGGAACCTTCAGATGCAAACCAGTTTGTCAACAGTGCCTTTTCCCGTCTGTTGTTAGAATTCCAAATCTAAATGAATTTTGCTGTAGCTTCTGTATACACTGAGCATGTGACAGGGAGCAATGAGCTGCTGTTTTTCCTAAAACATCTCCAAATGTGTGTTGTTTTCCCATGGGTGTATGGTGGGTTAGTTTATGCTCAAAAGCACAGGGACAGACAGCAGCTTTTTTCAGCCAATAACACTAAAAATACAACTCATTCTCTCTGTACAAAATCTGTGTGCAGGTGACTCTTGACCATGTAAGATATATTTGGAAATAAGCCATGTTTATGATTATGTGTGTTAGCAATTTCAAGCATTGGCTTTTAAGCATAATTTTGTTTGTTTGTTTGATTATATAAACAGACACACACCAAAATCCATATACCGTCTTCACCATGAGCTCTGGGCTCTCTGCACCTACAAAAAAATCAAGCTCCAACATAACTAAAAAATCCTGATATGCTTGCTGTCAGGGCCTCAACATGTGATAACTTCAGCAGTTCAGTTTAAGTAAAGAAAGGTGAATTTCAGTTCTTCGCTCTATGGACTGAGGTCTGCAAATTGTGACTTTTATGCATACTCCATCACACATAACTTATGAGACTAAGACACCTGGTGAAATTTGGAACATTTGGTCCCAAACATATTGAGACCGATCCAGTCTACACGGAAAAGCCATCTAAATTTTGCTTTTCATACTTCCATGAAAGTGGAAGGAGGCAGATGGCCCTGAAGATAAGCAGAAGAAGTTCTAGTCAACCTACCATATGGAATCCCTTCCCACTCTGATGGCACAGGAAGGTTGGGTGTCTCCTATGTGGTTTCCTACACGAATATCTTAAGTCTTCCAGTGAAACTAATAGGAAGCCTTTGAGGGCCAGTCATTCTAGCCATCTTCTGAGGATGGGACTGTGATGATAACACCAACCCCTTCTGAAATAATTTAGGAATTGGAGCCTTTCCCCAAGAAGTAGGAAACCTCGATTCTAGGCTCCATTCAGTTTGGGTGGGATTAGCTACTTTTAGGCCTTTTGAGGATTTAAGAGGGCTCTTCATCTCAGTGTACACTCCAGCAAGGTTGGGCAAGAGACAGGTTTCTCTCTCTGATAATACTCTTTTTAACGTTAAAAAATCAGGGAACCAGCAGGTTAAGCAGCAAGACACTTAATGAGCACAGACTCATACACGACTGGGTAGCCCCTACAAGTGATCAAGTTTGCTGGCCATCCGGGACTTCAGGAATCTCCCCAGCATCATTTACATTCATTTTGTTGTCTCCTGTGATTTTTAACACTTTATGAACAAATGACAACTGGTCATCTATAGAACCAAAAAGTCATACATTTTGAAAAGCTTTCTCCACTTCTAGACTTTTCAAGTTCATTTTAGTTATTCTTTCCTATCTTGCTCTAATATCATTTTACTTCACATATCAAGGTCAGTTCTTAGAGGATACAGAGCAATTAAATAGCTTAATTACAGTGCCTAAATAAATATACTAAGTGACGAAATTGAAGGTCTGGATAATTATCCTAACACAAAAATCCTTGCTTATTTTATCTTTCTTCTCGCTAATAAGCAGCAGCTGTTATGCTTGTTTAAATTTTTCCAAATAATTTTTAGCACTTCTTTCTAGTTAGCCTTTGAATTTTTCCAGGTAATTCAGTGCAATGCTTCAGAACTGGTCAGTAAATGAATTTTCCAAGCATTTTTATGTGTCTGTGATAAAGGGACACTTTAGAAGTTCAAGTAGGAGCTCAGTTTATACTAGTATCTTCACTAAAAGGATCATAATACAGGATGTGACATCAGGAAGAGAGTACACTGTAAGCTGACAAAACAGCCCAGAGAAATAACATGGCTACTGTATTTTTCTGAATGTAGGACAAGAAAACACTGTGATACTGCTGGAAAGTTTCATATGTACAAGATTGTTTGCATGTAATTCTCCCATGAGAATTATAATACAGCCTTGTGGAAAACTGGGGTTTAGATTAACTTGTTTGTTTTGTTTTGTTTTGTTTTGTTTTTTTAAATGAAAAGCATCACTTGAAAAATTGTCCAGGAGAGAAACAGCCTCTTTTCTGTGCATGTGGGTGCTGCGCAATCGAAATTTGAAAGAGTATGGGGAAAACATAGCTCCTATGAATGTGTGCAGAGATAGCCAAAAGGTAAAAATTAGGGCAAAACTGAAGCCAGAGTTGCTCATTAAAGCATGGTGGAACTGCTGTAATGTCTGCAGAAGTGCCTCAAGGGCAGCTTTGTAAGAGTTTCTCCACTCGAGCCATTTGGCCAACACACATGTGGCCTGCACAGGAACCTGATGAAAGGCAGCTGGGTCTGCATGGTGCTTGCAGATCAGGGCCTTTGGTTCGAAAAGAATCGTAAGACTGAAAATAGCTGTATAAAATACTGAATAGTGTACAGAAGATCAAGCCTGTCAAAGAGGTCAGGCAGGTAATCATCAACATTAGAGATAAAAGAGATCACTATGTCACATAGTCAGTTCACCAGCTGAAGAGTGTTCAGCGCAGTATAACATAAGCACATCTGAGAGTGGGCATTGTTAGACCTTTATGACTCTGGAACAGGCTGCCCAGCCTAACTGATCGGGAATTTAAAGTTAGACTTGTTATAGAAGGGACTTCTACGCTACAGTGAATGACTACCTCAAAGATGGACAAGATAACCAACACGGGCTGTTTGTTACCCAAAACATAAGGATTCTCTGCTCCCATTAGCATTTTATCATGATCTAAACCATTACATTTAAAAATGGAAAGCAGGAAATATTTCATCGCCAGTATGTGAAACTACCTGTCACATGTTAGTTTTGGGGCAAACACCTTAGACTGGGAAAAATAATTACCTATCAGTTGTACACATAGCACATACTCTTTCAACAGTCAGGAAAAAAAGGCTATGAGTCATCTTGCTTTATTGCATAACTTCGATTACCATGTAGTATCAGAAAGAGATTTCTCCCTATACCATAGGGTGCAATTAACTGCTTTATGGGAGCACTATACAGCTGGAATTAGCCAGTGATGGGGAAAGGATGGTAGATCAGGTGGACCAATAGTTTGTTTTGTTCTGGCAAAACCTGTAGCATGTTTTCACATGGGTTCAGGTGCCGCATTTCCAAGCACTGAATTCTTTTCTAATACTGCCCTCACCTTTCTAAAACAGCTTTTTCTTGAAGATAACAAATTCCTTTAACTATCCCTCAGAAAAACAGACAGAGGCTGGGGGAATGAGAGTCTGTTGAGTGAATGAGACCACGGGTATACTTCTCCCTGTATTTAGGTCTACTGCTTATAGCCCACACTGCTGTGATCCTTCTCCGAACTACTGGGATTTCTTTTTTTTACAAATAATTCTCATATGCCTTTTATGTGTTTTGAATTATCATTATCTTCCCTCTATCCAGAAAATCTCTCTTATTTGGGACCTTTCGTGGTATAGTGACTTGAAAAATTTCACATTTTTCACTGAGCAGGGAACTGAACAAAAGTCAAGGTAAAGATTTTTTTCTTATAGGGCAGAAGTCAGTAAAGCAATGCTTAAGGTATTCAAATTGCATCTTTCATGATCTTAATCAAGGCTTTGGAGAAAAAAACAATCATATCAATGATGTCTCTGAAATTTTCTGAAGTCTTGCTATTGCATTTGCAAGTTGCTTTGTTGTCTGCTGAAAGACATACAGTCATTTTTGAGGAAAAATAATTGTTCCCATTTTGGGACTGGAAATACCATTCAATAACCTGAAACTTTGCCTCTACTGATTTCCTTTTTTCTTGCAGCTGACTGTTGCTCTTTACTTGCTAATGTTATTCTAAGCCTGCAACAAATGTAAAGCAAATCACAATTTTTGGTTCAACATCAGTTCTTTCTGGCATAATATTGTCATATTCCTGCATTACCTTCTTGGGAATTACCAGTAACTGGCAATCTTTGCCAGGAGAGAAAAGCATCACCTGCAGAGGCATAGCTATATTTTGGCTCTTTGCCTTAGCAAGAATTCAGGAAGTTTTCTGGGAAAATAAAACTGAAATGCAGGTTTATAAGGGGAAACTTTGGATTAGAGCAACAAAGGCTGCACATCTTCTTCACAGCATTTTCAGTAAGCGTGTGGTCTTATCTTCGACCTCCCTGGAAATGTAGCACTTGTCCTGCCTTCAGACTGCAGCAAAAGGACACTCTCAGCCTCTCACTGCCTACAGAACATTGTGAACAGCTTTCCTCCACAATAATTACAGCTACTTGAGCACAAACAACTTCCCTACTCTTACAGCTTGCATTGCAAGAACACCTAATGGCCAAACACAAGATCAAGGTCCTGCTGTTTTACTAGCCTCACACACACACTAGGAGAAGCAGCCCATGTCTCAAAAAGCCTGCAGAATGAATAGACAAAAAAGATTGAAATTACTGGAAGACGCAGGACAGGTCTGATCTTCTAATGAGCTGTGCCAGGCACAGGGGCATGTGCAAGATTCAAGTGCGTTCCTGGGGAGCATGAGGCGGATGCCAAATGAGAGTCCAGCGCATAAGGATCAGACCAGACAGGTCTCAAGAGTTCTTCCCCAGGTTACCCAGCAGGTCTCTCTCAGAGTCAAAAGGAAAGGAATTACACCCACCATCAACCCGGGTGCAGAGAGACAGACTTAGGGGTCCTGCAGGCTGGCACATCCACGGCACAGCGCTGTGCAGAGGTGCTAGCATGAGGGGCAGCCCCTTTAGCATGGCAGCATGCCCTGCTGCTTGTGTCTAGAGCATATTATCTTGGGCTCAGCATCATTCCGGTGCAGCCATCCTGCTTCCCATTCTGCAGGAGCCTCACACTTTCTACTGTTTTCAAGTCCAGAGCCCCTGGGTTAGCTCACAGAAAGAAACTGCAATGGAAAATAACCTTTCTTCTTAATCAGATCCCTTCAGAAGTCCATCTAAGAACAGTCTTTTAGCGCTAGATTGCCTTGATCTCTTTTCTCAGCTGAAGAAAGAGAATGATCTTCTGAACCATGACTCTTAGATGTTGAAGGGAGGCTGTTTGCTTTGTTTGAAATTGTGTACTGGAAAAAAGGTCTTCCCAAAATTAAGGAAGATTGGCTAGAATATAAAAAATGACAGTCACTGGAAAATGACTTCCATACAATTTAGGGATGCAAGCATCCAACCCTAATGGGGATAAACAGTGGGATCAGGAGGAAATTGTCCCAGTAAGTGTAAGAGGCTAAATAAGTAAGTTCATTCATTAGCTTTATGCAGCGCAGAAATCCAAAGCCAACAGTAGTTTTAACCAAAATAGGAACAGATACAATCTCTTTATTCAGGCAACATTCCTCTCACCCCAAATTTCCTCCTCAGAGAGCTTACGGATAGATAGGTTGGATTCTCACTGCAGTATAACTTTGATACCCCTTTGTCACGCTCCAGAGATCTGCAGCCGTATGTTTTCCTTGGACTGTACTTACTCAGGCAGACTATGTTTCTTCCCAAGAGAAGCATAAAATATCATTGCTTCAAAGTTCTCCTTCACTGCAACTTTTATCTCCAGCTGCCTATGCATTTAGTCTCCACTTCCATCACCACTATACAGCACCTTTGTCTATGAGCGTGGAAGGGAAGTGTTAAGTCTGCATATATGATGGGGCCTTAGGTATTACGAAGCAAACCGAAATATCACTCCCAAAATCATCTCAGTGAGACTGCCTTATTTTCAGGCAGGTTCTAGACATTAAGCCCAGGGTTCATGCCACTTTCACTTACATACCTGAGTTAAGATCATCCAAGGCTCCTGGTATAATCAGTGAAGAGAAATAAGACACTCCAACTCAAATTGGAGACAGGATAAATGGCCTCTGGAAGATAAGGCTGTACTTGGCCTGACTGCTGGGAGGCCCTATAGTGACTATGCTGTACATTGTCACATTATCCTTTCATTTCCCCAAACAAGTCCTGGATTTCTCTTAACTACTGCAACCTTCATTCCCTTCAAGAGATGCTCATTTCTGACTGCCTAGTTAACAGGGGGGAATACACATTTTATTCCTTAACAGCATAGTTTGCCTCACCATGTATTGTTTTACATACAACGTATGTAAAACCCATCCCCAGGGGCCAGGAAGGTCCCAAAGTGTATCACTGATCGTGAGCTGAACTTGTGGATTTTTTTGTGCTTTGGCTATAGGGTGAATTAGTTTTGCTCCCTGGTAGGTGGGCTCTAATGTCATGCAATTTTGGTTGGTTTCTAGTGTTCCACAGTTTTGTCTCCTCTGGCATTACCTCTGAAGTTAATTTTAGAAAATTAGTGACCATCACCCTGCAAGATATTTGTGTAAATGTGATTTGCTGGGGCAGGTGAAAAAGTCTTGCAATGGCCCATGGATAATAACTCCTCCCTGCCAGGGTACTGGGAATATGAAAGGGTGCTTTGCCTTGACCAAGCATATCAGGAAAAGTTTTGCAAGGCTAGTGTAAACGTTTTTGTTAGCATTAAGCTTAGAGAAAGCAATTTCTACAAAGCCTACAGTTTGGTGTTCAAATATAGGAAAATGGACCTTTTAGGAGATTTGCATGTAATAATTTGCAGAGAACTTCATACTTTATATTGGGTGTTTTGGATCAGATAGAGCATTAGTGTCAGATTGAGAGAGGCCACTTTACGGGCAGCTCATCAGCCTTCCTACTGATTACATTATTCCTTTACAAGTTGGGTTCGAGTAAAGCTGCACAAGCTTTTGTAATGCTGATTCATAATTAGGGGCTTGCATTTTCCTTAAAACTTTAGATGATGTCAATTACTTGTGTAAATATTTCACAAGGAATGATATAAATATTCTGTGGTGATTAGGATTGTTTATACTGTCTGTATCAGAAGACAGCCTTTCTTTCTTGATCCTTATTTCTCTGATTTTGAAAAAGATACAAGCAATCTCCCATATATTTGGAATTTACATTACCTGTTTGTGCTTTTGAATAACAGCACAATCTCAGCCTTGGAGACTGATGTTTCAGAAAACTGTGTAGCTAACTTACACAATCTGTTTCTACTGTTGTGCCTACAAATGAGCAAGCTGAGTATCCGGCTCAGGCAATTGCCCGTGTAATTTTCTGAAAATCTGCCGTATTATTTTCTTGGGTTGGCAAAAAATTATAAGTGCGGCTGTCCTGCTCCAGAGCACCCCAAGCCCCGGAGGAACTGCATTTCAGAAGGGAACAATTTCCTCCCTGCTCCTCTCCATCTTGCTCAATGGATAATTGTTTTCTGCTGTTTTGGGTCAGGTTAGTAACCTCAGGAGCTGGGAGAAAGGAGATCTGAAGTCTGGGTTACTTCTTGTCCTTTTCTACCTTCTGCTTCATTTGTGGAATTATTGCATAAGGCCCAAACACTTAGTCCGTGATCTGTGCTGGGACAGAGGCAGATAACACAGGCATGCAGTTGTGGTGCTTTTTATATATCCCAGCATCACACCGTCCCTCCCAGAGCTGCCACCATTGTAGATGTTTTCCACCCAAAGGAAGGTTGGCCCACGGTCTGCCTTGTACGAACAAGAATGTTCCCGAGTTCCTGCCTGACAGTAACTTTGTGACTTCCTTGACAGAAAATATGCCACCCTGGCAAATGGACAAAACAAGCCATTGCATATCTTCATACCGTAGGGGAGGGAAAAAAAAACAATTTGGAAGAGTAACACAAATCACCCACAAGGCTGGTGAAGTCCATGTAACATATGTTCTTTATACTCCGCTTCAGTCCAAGTGAATTTATTCATTCTTTTTTAACCTTGCACGTCCCATTTTTCCCAATATGCCAGTCTTCATACAGGGCATGTGATTATTTCTCATTTTCAAGGCCCAACTACTCATTTCTTAATTTTGGTGACATGGCAGCTGCCCAGGTTTTTCTTGTTAAGATGATATTCATTTGTCCCCTTTATTTCATTTATTTTCCCCTCTGGCTCCATAGCTATAAATCAAATACACAAAATTAAATTAAATAAAATAAACATAAGTGCAGGTGGAAATTCAGGAAATATAAATAACTAAGAGTAGTTTTCCAAGACTGCTTTTTTAATCAATTCTAAACAGAAGATATATATTCCCTGTTGAACTAAGAATGTTGTGACCACCTATTGTTAAAGAACAGCAATAAATCTGTGCAACAATTCCTTACTCCTATGATTCACTGACATGTTTTGCCAGACAGCTAGTTCAGCTTGCTCTTTTTCTAGAGGTGTTTTATGCTGTCCACAGGAAAGGCATGATACACTGCCATAAGAAAGGCATGAATGCTGTTTGTCCTTAGGAAAATTCCTTCTTTCTCCATCTCTGAGGGAGCAAGGCTCATGGATACTAAAACAGTCTTTTACCATGTGATAATCAGGGCTTGTCTTCAAACAGTAAGTTCCCCTTCACCTTGAAAAGCAAAATGCCAGATATTCTCCCACTCCCCTCCTCCGCCCAGCAGGATTTCTGATGCCCTGAAATACTAGCGGAGCAAATCAGTGCCTTTTATATTCTGCAGGGAACTGTACACTGCCAAGCAGGCAGGGCACTGCCCTTCCTACCTTGTTCCACGTGTTGTCAGCAATCCGTCTGCTGCTTGGGATGTCCTGGTGCCTACCCTGCTTGCCACTTTTCAAATATGGCTCTTTCACAGAAGATCTCAGCCCTGCAGTACTGCTTCATGCCTGTGGGGTTTTAATCAATCAGATATGGTGGGGGATCAAAAATTGCCCGAGTTTTAGATTTATTTATTAATTAATTTCTTTTATCAGACAGAGGTACCTAAGCATTTCCATTGTGTAAGCAGATCATGGTTTTCTCCAGCACAAGACTAGCTACAGTTTTAATATAGATCAATACGATTTAGTTTCGGTGTCAATAAAAATCACTCAGAACCACTGTGCAAAGTGAGGGGAAGACAAAAAAAGAAGTGCATCTGTTTACACTCTCTTTCTTTTGACAAGGTAATACACCCAGCCAGCACACTACAGAATACACTCTGCAATCATTTACACAGTCTTCTTATGAACCCACCGTGCATACCAGTGCCCTACATTTTAAAAGCCAGAGCAGTATTGTGACGTCTTTTGTTTGTAATGGTGCTTACCATTACTGGAGCACCAGCACCAATGTTAGAAACTTTCGTATTTTAAGGTTGTATAAAGGCTAAGCATTTTCAGTGGTATGACTTAATGCAAAAGTTCTTACTTGAGAACTACTGCAGTTGCTGTAGTGAGGTAATCACGATGACAGTACTTCTGCCTGCCACCCCGTCCTTCCTTTATGGTGGGAATTCTGCTAGTTTAAAATACTTTGAGTGTGACAAACAGCCTTTTAGACTATTCCAGTGGCTAGAGATACAGTCTGCAGATATAGAAAACAGTAGAATTTTGAATCAAATTATTTCACTTCTCTGTGCCTCAGTTTCCTTTTCTGTCAGAAATGTAAGTTTGCTCCCCAGACAATCTAATTTTATCAGCCAATCTGGTAACAGATCCCAACAGATCTGACAGTATTTCAAAGCTTACATACTTAATGCTTGTAAAGCTCTGAAAGATTCTTGGGTGAAGCTTGAGAGAAGGTACTATGGGAAAAAAAGCTGATATTAATGATTTATTGATTGCAGATAATACCATTCTGCGCATACTGAACACTATTAAATCCTATTGCCTTGTGGTATCATTTCTGTGAAAAGTCAGCATTTGTGTATCCACACTTTTTTACCTCTTTTGGGACAAACTGTAAACATATAAACCACTGAATATAGTCTATGAAAGAATTTACTGCCCTTCATTTAAAAGTATCTCCTTGAGTGTTCTGTATTCCTGACAGCCCTTGTATTCACACTAGCATGAATACACCCGTTTTAAATCAGCTCTTGATCTCTGAAGGCCAAATCCTGCAAGAGACAGAATAATTCTAGAAACACACAGTATTCTGAAATATTACAGCCAAATGTGTAGCATAAACTGAAGGCATGTTTATTGTTTGTCTTACTTTCTCCTAACTATTTAGAGTCTGCTCTGGTCTGTCTCTTCCCTAAATTTAAAGCGGTTGCCTGAATTTTGCAGATTTCCTTAGTTAAGTTGGAAACAGATTCTTTGCGTTAACCTATTTCCAAAGTTTGTGTTTCCTGAGTACTTTCATAAATCTACCAGAGACTGTAACATATCTTCCCCTGATTTTTTTTTAATCTTAATCTGAAATACTGGCACATAGATAAAATAGAAGTTTATGTTCTGTTTTCCTCTGAATATGTGCAAGTAACGTATCATTCATACAGAGACGTTCAACTTATATTATTCCTGCCGCAAGTCCAAAGAACATAATTTTGACTGTTCACTGCAAGCGGATATATAAGATTGTTACAAATTGATGCCAAGGGGCCCATACTTGGAATCTGTTTTGTTTTTCTTTGAGTTAGCTTCCAAACTGCAAGAGTGTGCATAATGAATGTGTTATCTAGTCCTTCTGTTTTGTATTTTTGAAGGAGAAACAGCACATACCGCAAAGTGACTTGGCCTACTTGCTCAGGTTCCATAGCAACCCAGTATTGCTGCGAATTCATTTTGCACTAATCAATTAGAAACTTTGCTCTGGCAGCTGGAATGAAAGTTTATGGGCCGAATCCTTCTTGTTTTACTTGGACCTGCAGTCGCAGTAAATTCAATGAGATACTTGTCTGAGAAGGATACGAACTTGTATCTTTCGTCTCTCTCTCAGTTTATTTTTTGTGAAAAGGTCAGATTTAATTTTTGGTTTTCTGTCCAAGCAGAGAAAAGGAGGCAATTCTCTTAAAGGATCCACAACTTAAGACACCCTTGTCTTACAAATAGAGTTGCTGACATGTTAAAAAGGAAGGTATCGCTTTGCTCCTCATGCATTTTAACTGTATGTTGTCAGCACAGCTGACTAGTGCACACCTTCCATCCAGCAGCTTGTAAGATCTCCTGTTGCATCCACCCCAGTATTGCGTGCCCAAAAGGGAATTTTCCAGGGAACACAGTGGTACGTGCCAGTGCCCTTCACAGCAGTGCAGACCTCAGTTAACGTGGTTAGTACGCACGATTCCTAGGGAACCTTCCCTTGCAAAGGTCAGCTCATGCACTGCTGGAAGTGCGTGTAACGACCGTGAAAGCCCATGGGAGCTTCTCATGTGCACTCTGCAATGGTGCAGTTGATTAAAATCCAAAGTTTTCATTAAAGAGGTTTTGTTTTTTGGTGTTTTGTTTTGTTTTGGGTTTTTAAAATAATTTTTCTTTTATCCTTGCCAAAACTGCAACAGTGGGAGGTGGGGAAAGCCCATACCAAAAATCCCAAGCTGCAACCATATGGAAATGGCAGAAAGTTTCTGATATGGGCTGACAAAAGCACTGACATTTTACTTTTAGGGTTATGATTCCAAATTCAGCTCATTCTCCTCCTGGTCTTTATGTCCAGACTACAGACTTCATGTATAGATATGCCAAGCATGCGGTCTGACCAAAACACAGGGAGAGGATTGGGGGTCTACCACACAATTTTTTTGTCAGAGGTAGTCACATCATTAACCTCCTTTTTATGCATTTTTACTGGTCTTTGGGTTAATGAGTCAGAGGCTTGAAATAATTTTTTTAATCTAGTTTTACTCTCTCAATGGCTGGAAAAATGTGTCCTCAAGTTACAAAATACACTGAAAAACTGTATGGGTCTGTAGGAAGACATAGGTTTAACACCTTCTTTCCATTTCACTTATCATAACACTAGAATTCAGGCTCTGACTGCACATTATTAGAAATACATATCATCCTGTTTTGTAACAAACGCATCGCAAATCAAAGTCATGATTTAAACTTTATTACATGTCAGGGCTCATCAAATCTCCATTGCAACAGAGGGTGACACAGAGTAGACTGCTCCTTCAAGAGCACATCAGAGTTAGAGCTGAATCTCCGTTTGCATGTCAGGGTCTCTGACAGGAAAAGAGTGCTCATCCACTTGCACATGCTCCCTTTTTTGCTGCCTCTCTCCAGCTCCTACTGGTAGTTAACACAATGGGAAGGTTACAGCATTGGCACCGTAAAAAGGGTCAGGGAGTGTGAAGTCAGCTGCAGATTCCTTAGAAGCTCCATTCCTAAAGGAGGGACTTCTCTGTTTGGAGGGTTGTTAGAAAGAACGAGACCCAGACAACTCCACTGCTGATCGTAACAAAACACACAGGGCTCACAACTTCTGTACTCAGTCTGCACGCTGCGCAGACTGCAATTCAGGCAAGAAAGCATAAGCTCTCCACCAAGGCTGTCTTCTCCTTTGGGTGACCACAGTCAGTTGAGTGTCTCTGAGCACAGGTACAGTCCTACATTCACTCTGGTTACCAGGCTTTGCCTCCGACGCCACAATTTCTGCTCTGATTATAATTAGCAATTTATAAGATCTGCATATGCCAGGGAGGTGACACCCAAGGGCTTATCATGAGAAAATCTGATGACCAAGGTGGAAAGAAACTTAGCAGAAGCAGCTTTGGGGGATTTAAATGTTAAACCCACTTTATTGTTTTGGGTTTGTGTCCTTTTCTAAAGTGTTCATGTTGTGTTTAGTAAGAAATATTGTACAGCTATGTTGTGTGCTATGTTATGTTCAAAATGTGTTTTTTTAGAAACAGATCATTTTTTAAGTTTGCTAGTTTTCTTGTGCTGACTTATGCTTTTATTTTGATGGATTTTGCATGATAGCATTTCAGTATTTGGGGAAATATGGGAGATTAATCATTATGACTTTCAGATAAAATGTATCAAGGGGAAAAGCTCATGTTTAAATGCATTGTCCTGTATTTTAACCTACTATATGTCTGTGTTCATGTTCCCCCTGTTTTTATTGATGTACTGCACATATCTGACCTCCACGTTTGCCTGATAGTTTTTTCACCAGTTCAGGGGTTCTGATTTCCCAGTTTTGTTTAAAAATCTGATTGGAATAAGACCCTGATAACCATTAATTATTTACAGTATGCTTCTCGAATTGGATCTACTTAACCTCCACGTACCCGATCCAATTTCCTTGCAGTCAGTAGAAGCTCTTCCTTGACCAGGTGCAGCTTTATGCAAAATCTTACCTAAGAACCTAATTTGCTGCATTTCTCATGATTTAATCGATGAAATGACACCGCACTGAGCTTTGCTTCTGCCCTGTACCGGTGTGTTGGTTCACTGACACGCCTCCACACCGCACAGCGATGCCTGGCTCTCTCCTCCACCTTCTGCCCGCGTGAGGGAGTTTTCAGGCTGTTTGCCTTCTAAACTCAATAAGGGAACGGGTAAACCCAATCCCCAAAAGGGCTTTACCCTTTTCACGTGAAATCCGGAATAATTTACCTCACAACACGCCGGGCAAAACTTTTTTCCTTCAGCACAACGCAGCCCGGCGTCGGCGCCCGGCCTCGTTGACAGCGAGCGCCCGCTTTGCGGCAGGACCTCGCACCAGGGGCTCCCTCCGATGCCAAAACGTTAAAAAGCAGCCCCGATGGGTACGAGTTTTAAGGGACGGTTACCCCGGAGGGACAGCGGCGGTCCCCTCAGAGCCGGCGGGCAGATATGTGCAGTCGGCGGCCCCTCAGGCAGGGCATCGGGGGCGGCGGGAGGGGTGCGCCCCGCACCGTGTGGGGACGGACGGCGGCTGCGGAGCAGGTCGCCGCTAAACACGTCGCACGTACGCAAGTCGCGTCGCCTCCTGCCCTCTCTAATTAATCTAACTAAAGGCGCAGGGCCCCCGGGAAACAAACTTACGAGCGATAGCACCGGAGGACCCGTATTTAATGAAAACAGCGGTGGCTTAGAAATAACACCTTTTTTTTTTTTTTTTCTTGGGCTGTCTTTAGCAATCTGGAGTATCCTAGGTGTCATAATGCCCAAATTCCTCATTTTCTGCTTAAAAAAAGTTGATGGC
>JANHGO010000041.1:31692284-31729968 GCA_024606505.1 Aquila spilogaster
CCCCTTTCCGTTTTTTTTTTGGTTATTCTCTCCATCTACTGCCAATAGTTAACATAATGGAAAGGCTGCAGCCTTGAAAAGGGTCAGGGAGTGTGAAGTAAGCTACAGATTCCTAAAAGGCAATATTCCTAAAGGAGGAACTTCTCAGTCTGGAAGGGTGTCAGAAGGAAGGAGACCCAGATAACTCCACAAAACAAAACATACAGGGCTCGCAACTTCCTATATACAGTCTGCAAGCTGCACAGACTCGTGTGCGTGCAAGAAAACATAGGGTCTCTACCAGGTCTGGTTTCCTCTCTAGGAAGTCACTTCTCTCTGAGCACAGGTACACTCCTGTGGTCTTCCCTGGCCCCAGGCTTTGCTCCAACACCACAGTTTCTGCTCTGATGATGATCTGCAACTTCTAAGACCTGCATATGCTGGGGAGGAAACACACAAGAGTTGACCACGAGCAAAAAAAGATGACCAAGCAAAGAAACTTCAAAAAGAACCAGTTTGGGGGGATTTAAATGTTAAACCCGCTTCACTGTTTTTGGTTTGTGTGCTTTCCTATAGCGTTCATGTTGTGTTCAGTAAGAAATACCGTACAGTTATGTTGTGTGCTATGTTACGTTCAAAATGTGTACTTTTTAAGAAGCAATGTTTTTTATGTTTGCTCGTTTTCTTGTGCTGTTACTCTTTCATTTTGATGAATTTCGCATGAAAACATTTCAGCATTTGGGAAAATGCGGGAAATTAATCATAAGGGCTTTCATATCCAAGTGTGTCAAGGGGAAATATTCACGTTCAAACGCATTGTCCTGTATTTTAACCTATTACACGTCTGTGTTCATAACCCCATGTTTTTTACTGATGCACTGCGCATACCTGAGCCCCGCATTCCCCCGATTTCACGGGGTTTCCTATTTCCCAGCTGATCTGGGAAACGCCAAATCTGATTGGAATAAGACCCCCCAACACCACTAATTGCTGACGATATATTTTTCAAATTGGATCTATTCCATCTCCACGCACCTGATCCTATTTCCTTGAAGTGACCAGGCACACTTCCTTCATCAAATGCTGCTTTACGCAAAGTGCCATCCGAGGACCTAATTTCTTGCGAAAGCTGCATTTGCGGTGATTTACGTACCAAAATGAACCTGCGCGGAGTTTGCCCCATCTCACCAGGTGCCCAAACCCCAAACTAAGCGCGGATTTTCGTTCGAGGGGTGCCTGGGTCCCGCGGGTTCCCCCTCCTTGAAGCCGCCTGCGGGCAGCTATGCGCAGTGCTCCGGAGCGGGCAAAGCACCGCGGGCAGCCCTTCCCAGCGCCCCAGCCCGACTTTATTTTGTCCCTCTGTCTGCGTTTCGTCACTGCGTTGTTTATTTTCTTCCTTTTCTCTCTCTCTCTCTTTCTGTGTCCGTCCGTGTGTGTTTGTGGCCCGCAGGTCCCCCCCTGCGCTGTTCGTCCGCCTCCTCCACACCCCCCGAGCAGTCCCCCTCCACCCCCCCTTCGCCGCCGGCCAATGACGGCGCGGGGCGGTTGCTGGGCAACGGCGCGGCCCGGCCGCCCGCGGACTCTGACTCTGAGGAAGAGTTTGTCCCTAACTCGTTCTTAGTCCAAAGCGGCTCTGGAAACCTCTGTGTCGCCGCCAGCGGTGAGTGACTTCTTTCTGCCGTCCTTTATTTGCTCGCCTGGTTCGGTGTTGGGTTTTGTTGGGAAGGCGTGGAACGGAGGGGAGTAAAGGGGTGAACGCGTTTAAAAATCACTCCACACCGCGTGAGAAGTGCTCTGCTGGAAAGGCCGGTGCTGCTGTGGGGCTGAGGTGAGGGATGAGCTCACCGCGGGACCAAGTGCACTGGGAAAGCCGGAGCCGGGGATGTGATGGGCGTCCGCACCTCGCGCTCACCCTCAGACCAGGGTTTCTGTGGCCACGTTTCCATGTGAGGGGCTGAGAGATGTCTGTCGGTGAGTGCCTGAGGCAAGACCCCATGCACTGGGATGCCCGGAGATTCCCAAAATGGGAACTCAGACCCCATACCCTGGGATGCCCGGAGATTCCCCATTCAAGAGGTCAGGCTTCATACCCTGGGATGCCTTGAAGTTTCCCAAACAAGTGCTCAGACCCCATACCCTGGGACGGCCTGAGATTCCCCATATAGGAGCTCAGACCGCATACCCTGGGATGCCCTGAGATTCCCTAAACAGAAGCTCAGACCCCATCCTTTGGGATGCCCTGAGATTCCCCAGATGGGAACTCAGACACCATACCCTGGGATGCCTTGAAATTCCCCAAACAAGAGCTCAGACCCTATACTCTGGGATGCCCTGAGATTCCCCAGACAAGAGGTCAGACCCCGTACTCTGAGATGCCCCGAGAATCCCCACATGGGAGCTCAGCCAACTATTGGACCCGCTGAACCAAATCTGAGGAAGAATGAGATTCACAGCTCTCTGCTGCAAGACAATGAGTCATAAAGAGAGAGGTAACGCTCATTGGCAAGGAAATGTGAGATGTCATCAAGGGGAGTGTAACCTGACAAAGTACAGATTAGGACGGTGGAAGAGCAGTGGCCACTCAGGCCGCTGCCATCCAGCTTGAGTGATAATTGCTTGCAGGTCTGATTTATGATGAAGGAGAGGGCATGCAAAGATATCTTGAAAGGGAGAAGGAAAGGTGAGGGAGAGGTTTACTGCAGCTGGCAATAGCTTAACTCCATTTATGTTAAGCTTCTAGGAAGGTTTCCTACTACGCTGTTATCTCTAAGTAAGGAGAGAAAGTTTGACATTTAATTTGTCCCCCCTCACCACCACCCTTTTCCCAGCTTCCCTCTTCTTTTCTTTTGTTGCATTTGTTATGGTAAAAACAAACTTTCCCTTCAGGGCTTTTCAAAGGAGAAGGTTATCTCCTCTGAATTGTCATCCTAAGGAGAGTAGGGGGAAGTACAGTGTCGTTCATTCAGGAAACTGCTTAAAATTCATATCCTCTGTTCAGCTTTCCCCCTCCCCTCCCACCCGGCAACACATACACATCTGACTCCTGGCAGTCACAGCACATTTAAATCTGAAATCATGTAGATGACACTCTTGTTAGAAATAAAGCCAAACTCACACCCCGCCTCATGCTTTCGACATTGTGATGTATGTTCTTTCTCTTTGTTCATTTAGGGAATATATATGTACACATACACACACAGCCTCCAGGTAAAAGGAGGGGAGAAAAAGAAAGCAAGTGAGATTAAAGACTTTAATCTCTTCTTTTACTAATTAGCAGAACAACAGAAAAAGCATTGTTCAGAGTCCATGGTGGGTTGACGACGTTATTGTATTATTGATGTGCTGGTGAGTTAGTTAGACTTGAGGCTTTTCAGCTGCCTGCTTATTTATCCTTCTTCCCTTTTTTCTCAGTGCTTTTTGCATTGGCTTGTAGACATTCAGCATTCCCCGAAGCCTTCTTTGTGTGTAGGATTCAGCAGGTTGGCAATAAATAAGTCCTGCACAAAGACAGGGTGTCTGGGGTCTCATTTGTGTGGTTATCCTACTTGTTCAGTAATCAGAAGTGCAGGTAATACCAGTACACTGGTGACCTCATAGTACCACCTCAGCATCCCTGTGCTATCAGGAGGGAAACAAAGATGACTTCCTATGCCACCTGTCAACCCATAATCTGAGAGTTTGCATGAATAAGAACCACAGACCGTACAAGCCCATCATGTCTAAAGCCCAGATACTCTTCTGACCTCTGTAAATAGAATTAATTGCTTTAGTTCCTTAAGGTTCTGTTTCTATGAGGCTTAGTCAGCTTAAAGTTTAAATGACAAAGGCGGGTCTTTATGTTGCTTAAATGGTGAAAATTAGTAAAAGCTTATTTTGCTTAGGACTAAGTTTAATGCAGTTAGAGCACTCATTCCAGGAGAATAGTAGCTGTCTCAGCAGCAGGACAGCCTGAGAATGCTGTCCGAAGGATTTGTGTTGCACTTTTTAATTGATTGTGGGTAGGTTTTCCTTTCACAGCTGTGTAAACTCAGCCGTAGAGAAGTCCATCCAAAGTAAGTAACACCCAGGGAGCAGCACTGCTGTTACAAATCCCCATGTAAATCGCAAATATAATGCCCATGGAACTTAAGAAGCATGCTACTTTTTGAAGATACAGTAGGCTATTCTATCTAAGTTCCTTTCATTCCAGAAAGGTAATAATGTCTACAATATAATTTCTATACTTCCAGGAAAATGTCCAAATAAACTTTCAAATAAAGGCTGGAACAAGTATATAAATATGCAGGCGCCTTTTAGGGCTTTTGATTTTCTATTAGATGAATTACAAGCCTTTATTTACTTATAAGGAAAAAGTAGAAGTCACTTCGAACGCAAAAAATCCCTAATTCTTATTATATCTATACTGTCAGCAGGTACTTAACCTTGAGGAAAAAAAGACTTTTCAGACTTGGATCTGCTTTTATTTGTATCAACTCCAGAGTAATTTTTTTAGTTTATTTTACCTGAAATTACTCAAAGGAACTAGGATGTGAATCTCTCCATTTCAATATATTTCCTTTCACAAGCCAACAAATTAGAAGTCCAATGTAGGGATTTCAGCTGTTTGAAAAGTAGGCTGCCATAGGTTTTTCATCAGCCCTCTGTATGTATGTCATAGAATCATTAAGGTTGAAAAAGACATCTAAGATGTGTCAGTATGGATGTATCTGACTGATGACACAAGGCATCCAATCCTTAACCTGATTGTTTCAAGGAAGTAAAATTACTCTGTAGGGTTGGAACATCAGTCTTTGCATTGTCCAACCGCACTGGGAGGAGAAGCACCAGCAGTGAGCCACCAGGTGGGTGCTGGCTAGCTGGGAAAGATGGAGCTCCAGCCAAGAATACGAAAGTTGCTGATTGACTGGGAAAGAGCCGCTCTCGTCCATTTGAACCTGTAAATATCATGAAAAATAATTAAAAAAAAACATCCAGTATCTTTGAGGAATGGTGTTTAGGAAGAGCTCATTGCCCTGGCCGCTGCTGTCTGCTCCCTGCAACATCTGCAGCTGTGGCCCTGGGGATGTTGGTGGGCGCATTGCCACTCAGCACACCTATGAGGTAGGGAAAAGGCTCCCCATGGAGAGCTGGTGTGCAGAGTGACAAATAACAGATTTTGAAAAATATATGAAATCCATGGAAGTCTGACATCTAAATTCCTCTGGGAGCAGAGACCATGTTGCCTTGTAGTCAGAGCCAAAGTGCTTGTGACTTCTTCCAGCTCTTTCATCAGTGAGCAGTCACTCATTGCGACACGTGCTTTTGTCATTTGGTGGGGCCTGGTGTGTTTCTCTAACTTGCTCCTATCAGGCAGACAGACAGGAAGGATGGATACCAGCATTTGGAATAATGTCCGCAGATGGAAGCCAGAAGATCCAAAATCACTAACAAAATAACACATATTGAAGTCTCTGGAAGAAGGAGTTAAGGCACAGATTTAATCTTACCATTCACTTCTGATTATGTGTATCCCAGTTTCTTTGACTTCTTCCTTGAATACATCCTTATCCCCACTGCTGCCTCTTCTGGTTCCCCACTGATGGAAACTCTTTTACTACCTGCAAGGTAATTTAATCACAAAAAAAGAGGAAGGTCACGCTGCCAGTCACCCAAAGTGACACAGCTGCTGTAAGAAAGAAGGTAGGTAAAGGCATGATTCACTGTATTATTGAACTTGGAATTCCAAGAGGTGTGTTTAGTGTTGTGTGAAGCATGGACAGTGCAGCCCTCGCCTCTGGCATAGGTTGTGTTGTTAGAGGAGGAGAGGAGGGAAAACAATGTTGAGTACATACGTAAATATTCCAGAGTTGTAAGAGACGAGTGCATTTTGCGTAGGATCACTGATTTCAATTGAGAATAGGACAAATCAGGACCCACAAGACCAAAAAAGCCAACCAACCTACAAAGTAACACAGCATATTGCTTCTACTTCGCAGGGTCTGCATGAACAAGCCACTTGTCCAACCAAATCTGTGGTCAGGAAGCTAATGCAGATTTGTGTGCTGTCTTTGCCAGTTCTTCTTTGTTTAGAGTGCTGAAGCAGGAGGTTTCTCTAAGATCTTCCTTCTCATTTCTAACTGTATTGACCCTGTCTAGACCTTCTGATTTGTAACCTAAATAATGTGTACTATTTTCTGCTTGGGATTTTTTATCATTAATGATCAGCCTTGAGCTGTTGAAGACATTCACCGTTTCTAATTTTCCTTCCTTTCCTATCCTTCAGAAAGAACTTTCTACCTTTTTGTTAAATGATTTGGCCCAGATTTATGAAGATAAATCCTTCAGAAAAAGGCTGACGAGGACTACTGTGGACTTATTTGTGATCTCTCCATTTAATTTGATATGAATTTTAGGTTCCTGGCACTTTACAGTGAGCAACTGACCAGTTCATCTGTGGCTGCTGCTGCTGTGGTTGGATTCTTTCAGTGGTTAAAAGGAAGTAATCCAAAAATATAGGGCACTTTCTGCCCCAAAGAGCTGAAAGGTTTTAATCCATCTATGTATATGCTCAGTGTTTATTTCTTTGGTGTCCTTGCTGCGTTCAGTGCTACACAGTTAATAAGTGCAAGCTGACCCAGCTGCACAGACACTGCGGTTTTCAGGCTCGTTCTGCAGCCCTGCTTCAGCAGCTGAAAGGCTGAGCTGTGCATCGGCCTGCTTTGCATCAGGCATCACTCCTCTGATCCTCACATCCAACTTCAGGCATGTCAGCTGTCCTGCAGGAGTCCTGCTCAAGCACAGCACTACATGGTTACAGCACTGGGATGGAAGAGAGAGTCGCAGGGAAATCAAACTGCAGCAGGGAGCTCCAAAGGCACGGAATATTAAAACATTTCAGGGAGAGAATGGTACCATGTAAGATTTCTTAGAAGTGGAGAATTTGCAGGGATCTGACTGAGGAGAGCAGAAGAACCTTTAGTAATGTAATCTCAATAATTGATACTTTCCCCATCTAATAATTAATAATAAATCCCAAATTAAATTCACTTTTGTTTTATCTCAGCATTTTTTCCCCCACAAAGGTTTGTTGCTGGAGGGTCCATTCTCTGAATGTCTCATCCTTGCAGAGTGCTTTGTGATGCTTCGCTGTTTACTACTTGAGTAAGCCTATTAAGTAAGAATAATAATTACTCTCTGCATCCTTTATCAAACATTTGCAGAGTTTATCACCAGTCAGTGTTACTTATAATGATAGTTCACAGTTACAGAAGGGAAACTGAGGCATAGGAAGATGTAGCCCATCATTCCCAGAGTGTCTTTTAAGAAATTAAAAATCTTCTTTGGGTTATTGTGCTTCCCATCCAAACTTGTTTCAGACCTCCCCCAAACATCTCAGAAGTTTAGGAAAAAAACATCTTAAGGAGAAGAATAGCTTAGAAAGATGTTTAGCTTAGCAATTGTTTAAAAACATTCACAGCAAAGAACATGTTTAGGAGAGTGATGATTGTAGAAAAAGGTTATAGGAAAGGGCTTGGGAAAAAGACGCTTGATTGAAAACCTGTTTGTCATAATTTCTCACTGAATTTATCCTCTGATTTGGGAATGATAAACATTCAGACCTCAACCTGAGATACCATCATCTAAATGTCTCACTTCTCATCTCAGTCAGAAAATTAAGCAAGAAACATATTAATCATAAGCTTTCAATTTAGTGAGAAGCATTTCAGGCCACCAGGGTGTGAATCAGCCTTCGGAGATGCCTCTTTTTCCACTCAATGTGGAAAAATTTCTGGCTGACTAGAAGCTCGAGAAGTTTGTTTAGATCAATCTGGTCATTTTGGATTGCTTTTCCCAGCTGTCATCTACATGATTTTCCCACTAATTTCACTGAAACCATCCAATTGTTCAGTGACGTATTTAAATAAATTGTACTCAAATCGTTCCTCCAAATTTCTCTTGGTGGTAAAGCCGACAACAGAGTTCAGGTTGAGAATTCCCAAGCTCCAGCCATCGCCTCTCAGAGCCTGGAAGATCAAGGAAGAAGTTGTAAACAGGCAGATGTGAGGAGGATCAGATCATGAATTATTCCTGCTCCTATTCACTGAGCGGTGGAGCGTCCTGTTGAGTTTTTGTTCCTCCTGTTTCACTCTTGCTGCCAAGAGGAAAGCTCAGAAAGATTCCAGCCTGCGAGTTGCAGATCTTTCAGAGCATGGGAAGCTCCTGAAGTGCCCGCTTGCCTTGCTCTCCCTTGGGCTCTTGCCCCTTGAACTTACTCTGCATCCCTGAGGGTATTTGTTTAACCTGGCAGCTGTTTGGCTTCAGGATGAGCCAAAGGTGAGAAGCAAATCATTTGCCATAGGACCAGATTCGTATCACTGATTATCGGTGGGAGGCATTAGGATTAGATTCCTGGCATAACGAGGGTCAAATCCTGACCCAGCCCAAATCCTTTTGGCTCAAACAGAGGGAGGTTTGGTCAGAAGCAGATAATCTGAATACACACAGAGTCAGGATTTTTTTTTTTTCGAAGAATAAATATCCCAAAGAGAACAAAGCAAAGTTATGATTGTCACATTCAGTGAAGGGCAGCAATGAAATGAGTCACCTTTCCAGGCCAGTAGGGAACACACTGAATCAGTTAAAGCAGATTTATAGCTTTTTAGCTGTGATAAAACCGTATCAGTGTGTATATGAATTTACATAGGAGTAGGGTTTTTTTTCTTTCTTTCTTTTAATGCAAGCCACATTGAAAAGTGTGCACAAAGGAGCCCCACTCTGAGGAAAGACAACTGGAACAAATTATATGCATTCAGACTTGTTAAACTGAATTGGCAGCAGAAATATTCCCGGTAACCTGAGCATTACAGCAGCATCGGTATAGTTAAGGTTATGTCAGCATTTCCATTAGAAACCCCTACTTTCAGAGCTTTATATCTGCAGTAAAAATTCACTGTGGGTTGAAACTTGACAAGCTGTGCAAGGTCTTATCTAAGATGGATTTTTTTTCTTTACCTTTTTTCTTACAAAATTGGGGAGAAAAACCTATTTGAAGAGTCAATCTACAAGAGCACAAACAAAAATAGCAGCATTCTGGCTTTGATCCTTTCCAATGTTAAGAAAACCTGTTTCTTTCTTTATAGTGTAACCATCAAATGTGCAACAAAATCTTGCTCTGAAGAAGGAATTAATCATTGCACTATTAAAGGAAATGAAACATTAATTTATGGCCCATTAGATGCTTTTTCACTGCAGGACTGCCAGTGTTTTGGTCTACCTCGGGTTATACTGAGAGATTTGTGACTAACAAGGAACAAAGCCTCCAAAGGAGCAGATTCTGCGTAGAAAAAATGCTTCTGGGCAGCTTTAGAAGAACAAAACGTTGAAGGCAGAGCTGTCCAGAGACTGGAGCAAGTATGAGGAATTCAGCCTTCTAGTTTCTGCCACAGGCTTCTCAGATAAAAAACTTAACCTCGCTTTTCTCCGTAGTAAACGGAGGATATAGCAAATGGTTGGCTTCAGTATCCTTCCAAACAATTTCCTCATCCCTATTAATTAATATTACTGGATTTAGCCATGACTTACACTGTAGTGAATGTGAAGAAGGGATTTGTGTCTCCATCCTTAGAGACATCAGTTTTCAGGGAGAGGGCTAATGTTTTTCCTAAATCTTTTCAGATTTTTGGATGCACAGCACCAGACTATTTATTTCTGGGTCCATATAATCTCTGTGGGTGAGGGTGCTGTATGATGCCATGTGTGCCTTCCGTCACAGCAGGGCAGCGTGTCTTCAACGCTTTGAAAAGCCATAGCTGGTGTTCATCAGAACTCTTTCCATTCGCCAGATTAAAGCCGGTGTGGAAGTGCAAAATAGTATAAAATTCAGGAAGGAAGTCTGATGCTGGTACTCAAGGTTGCCTGGTGTTATTGCTGTGAAATGGATCTCTCAGTTGGGAACAAGCTCTAACTTTGGGGGGACTTGTTCTACTAGCTGTTTTCAAGCCATATGTCTCCATTTTAAAATGAAAACCTGGGGGCTTTGAACTTTATTTATAGGCTGAAATTTGCTGGCCACTGTGAACCAGTGATTAATGTGTAAGGGAGAAGATGCCAGAAATCTCACTCTGACCTGTGTATTCTTTCAAACTAAACATGCAATAACTGCATAGCCTCAGAAGATGTCTCCCCCCACTTCCTCCATCCTTTCTGTGCTTTGCATTATTCACTGTTTATTGTAACACACTATTAATCTCAACCACAGCTTTCAAACCATCATGTGACCCCAACAAATTCCTGGAATAAAGCAGTGATAGCTATAGGTATTCTGGTTGGAGACTCTGAGGCTCTGGGTAAAGGGGAGAGGATCAGGTTAAAATGTTTGAGACAGGAGCTCAGAGGGAAAAGTGCCTTCTGTGGATACAGCATAAGTTTTCTGGAAAAATGATGTTCGGAACATGACATGAGGAGGTAGTACAGCTTCTTGCTGTGTGCGTATGAGCCACGGGTATCCTTTGAAGTTCCTTCCCATGCATACCTGGGTGCAAAGCAGCAGGGATGTTGTGTTCAAGAGAGGGCAATCCTTAACCATGTGTCTAACAGCGGGACCAAGCCCTTAGTGCCCATGCTTGGTAGTAAAGCTGATGTGATAGACAGTTACTGCGCAAGAGAAGCCTTTGATCTTGGAGGGATTTGTATGAAAGACTGTCACAGTTCCTTAAGAGTCAATTGGGTTAAGCCTCTGAGGACTACAAGCCCCAGTATATGCATCCCACATGAGAATTCTTTTTGCCAGCACAGTGAGGGTGGTGAGACACTGGCACAGGTTGCCCAGAGAGGTTGTGAATGTCCCCTCCCTGGAAGCACTCAAGGCCAGGCTGGATGAGGCTGTGAGCAACCTGGTCTGGACGGAGGTGTCCTTGCCTATAGCAGGGGCATTGGAACTCGGTGATCTTAAAGGTCCCTTCCAACCCAAACCATTCTATGTTTCTGTGGGAACTGGAAGGGTTAAACATTGTTTTTTGTTGTTGTTGTTTTTAATTCCTGCCATGTGAATTGAGACAAAAACCCCATATACAGGTGGAGCTGCTGTTTTGTGTTTTAAATGCGTGATTGGCTTTAGGTCAAAATCCACTACTACAGTGTGGGTATTTAGCAGTAAATAATGCCAGGAAATGGGAATCAGAAGGCTGGTGACTGTTCCTAGTTTGTGACTTTGGTCAAGAGATCTAAACGCTGATACCTGGCTCCTCCATGAATAAAATGGAGGATAATGACCATCGTTCAGTTATTACAGCCTTTGAGATTTTGAGATCCTTGGGTAAAAACAGAAAATAGCAGCAGTGTGCCCTGACTCCATCCCATTGATAGAGCCACAGCAGCACAGGGCTTTACTGTTGGCTTGGGCCATTCTCACATCTCCATGGGTAAGGGACAGCTATATCCCAGAGTTTAGACATCCTTTCAGAAACATCTTCTAAGTCTACCCTGGCTCTAAACAGGGAAGATTTAACAGATTGTCTTTTGTCTTTCTGTGTAATAATTAGGCCAATTACTGAAAGCCTACTCATTAAAGCCTATCCCATATAAAGCAGATAATGTGTAGTAAAAGGGCCACATGGCTCGATTCTTAAGATTGTATGACAGAAGCTAATATAGTTCAGACATTTATTCTGTCACATTTCTGCTTAATGTTGACATGTTGAAGAAGCATGAAAATATACAGCATTTCACTAGAAGCAGCAATGATGTGTTGAAAGACGAGTGACTCTGTGGTACTTGAACTACCGAAGCCCAATTCAACGTGAGTGTCCCAAAGGGCAAGAAGGCAGGAATGATCCTCATTAATTGCTTCCTAATTGTTCCTAATCTGTTACTTCTTAGAGCACTAGCATTACTATTAAATTGACTCCTGAGCTGTGTAACAGGAGGGTTTGAGATGCCTTTCTGCAAACTGACTGTTGTCACTCTCTTTTTGTCCTTCTTACCTGTCCTAACTTGAGATGCTCTGGCTGGGAAGAAAACTGCAGGCAACTGGGATCTGTTCTGTATTGCTTCCTTCTGGGTGATCTGACCTTTGTGATGCCATGTTAAGTTTCTGTAGGTTTGCAAGATATTTCTAAGTGTCCCACCGATTTAAGTCTCTGAGAGTGTTTCATTTTCTTTCTGTCGAAATAAGAGCTGTATTGTAGAAACAAAAATCTGCCTTTTGGAATTATTGTAGTTAAGCAGGTTATCATTTCAGCATTTTGGACAGCTCAGGAGAATAGGTGTTCAATAAGTACAACATGCTGCAAATAGGGAAAAAGCACTCTGAAACCCTTAGTGGCCATATTTCTTCCCGGTGTTTGGGGGATGGGGTGTTGTGGCCAGGTTGGTAAAATGAGAGCCTGTGTCATCATATGCACAATTCAAAATCAGCCAGCCATGACAGCTCAGGAATTGGACTGCAGGTTCTCCCACGTGAAGGGAGAATTGAGCTCTGTGACCTGCTTCAGCAAAGTTAAAGTAGCGACACATGCCTCATTAGCATGACAGCTATGGGAGTGGGCATGGGATATAATAAAGTGCTGCAAGGCCTTGGAGTGCTTCAGTAGGAAAGCTCACAAGTGTAAAATCGATGCTTTTGATACATTAGGTGGTAATGGAAGAAGCACAGCACAGAAGTGGTATGATCGGATGATTTAGTTATAGCCATAAATCTAGCGGCAGTAGCGTGGCAACGTGATAGGACACAGCATTTCATAAGGAGCGCGGCATAAAGATTCCTACATTAGTCAAGTCAGGCGTTGAAGCATGTGTGGGTGGGGGTGCACTGCTGATATAAGTGACAGTGGTTCAACCTGGTGCATCCACTCAGCTGGCAGAACAAGAACACATTGTAGGAAATGAACACTTCACACAGAAGTGCTAGTATTTGGGTTCCATATAGCTGTTTCGGCTAAAACTGGCTAAAACTGCAGGCGAAATGAGTATTGGCATGGATCGCTCCAGGTTGAGTGTAGCATTAAAAGCAGTGCTGACACAGTGACCCCTTTCTTCCCTCACCCTGCCTGGCCAAATGTTTGGAGTTCACAAAAACTCTTCAGGACTTCTACCACTTGATGGACGCTTGTGATTTCTGTTGATAGAACGCAGCTCTTTTCCATGGTGGTCAGCTTACATAGCTCCTGCCCAAATCAGCCTGAACAGTTTTTCTCCTAAAAATGAACTGCTGCATGAAACTATCGCAAGGATTTCCAGCCATCCTACTTCAAGCCATATAGTTCCTCATTGAGACATTGTTTGTTTGTTTTTAATTCATTCTTTCTCTTAAATTAATAAATTGCTATCCTTCTTCACATTGCATTCAGTTTATCTGCACCTCTCTAATAGTGTGGGACAACTGAGGGTGCTATAGCTTTGCATATACAATGAGTACCCAAAAAAAGGAAGGTCAGGTGAAAACAGAAGAGAGTGACACTGCTTCTTGCCATTAATGCATGCTTGATTAGGATAATATTAGGATAAGTGCAGAGAAGGAGCAAATCAGTGGAGGCAAAGCAGACAGACTGAAGGGTTTTTATAGAATGAGTTAAAGAAATCCTTATTGTTGCTGCTTGTAACTTTTCTGATACACCAATGAAACTTGAAACAAGAGGTCGTCTCAAAGGGTAATAGCTTCCAGCCAAAATGTGCTTCAGTCTACCAGACCACCCATCCTTTCTTCATCAATGAGGTCAAAATAATAGCAGTACTTGACACTTTTACACAGATGGGTAAAAGCTATTGTGTCACCAGCAGATATTTCCAGAAACCTAACCCATTTTAACTGATTTTAATAGCAGAGGTGGTTATATTGCCTTTCCTGTACGTATCTCTAAGCAATTACGAAACAGTAGGTCTCCTGGTACCTCCTTGAATCAGATAAGTGTGATTATCTCCATTTTACAGAGGTCACAAGTGACTAGCCCGAGGTCACCCTGGCATTCTGTGATACCATCTCAGCAGGATTCATCTCCCCTTATTCTCCTGTTTCTGTAACAACCACTACACGATGTTCTTTCCCAAAAGCTGTGCAGAGACACTTAACTCAATTGAGTGCTTCAGTGCAATTGATTTCTAACAGTCTGCAAGCCGTTGCCTAGACCTGATATCACCTCCTGCAAATGATCTAGTATTATCAGGAGCTTTCCCCCGTTTACAGATGACCACAGTGTCCATGCATGGAATTCGTATTAAAACACAAAAACCCAGAGTTAGACATCAACATACCATGTCTGTCTAGATGTAGAATATCCTGTTTGCCCATGGAAAGAGCAATAAACGACTTTCAAACGTAGCTGAGAATCTTGCCAAGACACCTCCATTCCGTATCTGAAAACCAGGTCCTGGTTCTTAGTCATGTGAATATCCAAACAGGGAAGCCAGGCTTGTGCTGCATATTGTGGTTGCTTCTGTTTAAAACTGTTTGATTTGTCTTCCATTTCTTCTCTATAAAAACTCTCAGGCAGTTTATATCAGTGTCAGTCCATGCCAGAAGCTGCTCCAATCCATCTTGGGATAAAACACAAACAGTTCTCCCCTGACTGAACTATGAGTCGGTCGCTGTCATCTGGAAAGCTGAGTAAAGCCCTTTAATTTATGAAATGCTACGTAGTCCTCTAAAGATTGCCTAAATATTTTACTGCATGTCACTTTTGTTGGAAACCAGACCCCACATTCGCTGTGCGTTCCATTAAGTAGAACCTCTTCAAATTACTTCTGCTTCTAAATGGGAGTTTGTGTGTGCTAACTTTTATCCAGCAACTTCAAACATGTCCCAGGACACTTGCATCTTTTTTACTATTTGTCTCCACGTTGGCTTAGCGTAATATTTATGTGCAGAGTTTAGAAGCGGTCTTAAAGCTTTGATTTAATTTTGTTTTCCTAATTGTCCTTTGTAGGGCACTGGAAAAGGGTAATATTTGAGGTCCTTTTAAAGAATGTGAAAACGTTTCATCTGCTCAGACTCCAAGAGGTTGTTTGCTACAGTGCTACAGTGATTGACATTGTACAAAATAATTTTGATAATGACAAAGTCCTAAGTTTTATGGCATGAATTTCCTTGGAAGCTTTTCAGCACGGTAGGCACAGAAAGTTTACTTCAGAGAGAGAGAGAGAGAGGAAGCGAAAGAAAGAGGAAGGACCTTTAGAGATCACCGTCAGTGACTTGCATGGCAGAAAGCTAATCCCTGAGCACACCTGTACAGCAGAAACACAGCATGTGGATTAGGTTGGTACTTCATCTGTCACTCTGACATCTCCCCCCACGAAGTGCCTGAGTGCTTTCTGCTGGTCCGGCTCGAGTGTCACCGCGGCTGCGGCAGCGCCCGTGGGTTGTGGCAGTGAACAATGCCTGTTTGTTTGTTCCTCTGGACTCCAGTGGCTAAGGTGGAATTTTAATGGTGTGAAAAATGAGGGGAGAAAAGAGAAAATAATAACCCAAACACTGAGGCACTCAGTGCAGTTTGCATTCACATCCGCTGCCCCTTTCCCAAGCAGCTCCTTGTCCGGTCCCTTATCCCACTGATGTGGGATTCTGCTTTACAGACAGAGAGTGGAGCATGGAGAGAGTCTTAGACACCCAGCCCTGAGGCTTTAATGCATCCATCCAGCCTTTGCACTTGCTGAACCGTAGTTCCTCATGCATTACAACTTTGTTATGCTTTTCATTTTGCTCTGCAAGAATCCTAAATCCCTCACTGGGTGACTGCATGTCTAGGAAAACAGGAGTTTTGTAATCTCAGGAAAATTCTTCATGACTTTCGGAGTGCTCCATAGAAAAGGTGAGAGGTGAGAAAGGGGGAAAGGATTTTAAGGATCTGTCTGTGATTTCTGCCACTGCTGTGCTTTTGGGAGGAAGCGGTTCACCTGGATGGAGGACTTGCTGCAGAAGCCAAACTTCTGGCCAAAAAAGAGCATTAAATTCCAGCCTGCAAACATGAAAGAAGAGAGGAAGAAGCGGGTGAAAAGAGACCTAAGAGCATTGAAGAAAGCTTTGTTTCACATATATTTGAGCTTCAGATTGGCCTGCTGTACTTCCTGTGGTTCTGGAGTACAGTAAATTGGAAGCGCTCAGGTTGGAAACAGGTCTGAGCCGCTGGTTTCTGAGCCCAAACAAAGTTGCACTTAGTGCCAGAACGGTTTATTCAGCTTGCTGGATGGAAGCCAAAGGAACTGACCGCCCTGTGAGCTGAAACCAGTGCCAACCAGCCGAAGAATAACATTGCTTTGACTGAAATGGCAACTGTTTGTTTGTTCTTCCAGCAAAAAGGAGGAAAAAAGCAGCTTTTAGAGCTGCTGGTGAGAGAGAAGGTTAAAAATCAAAGTGGAAAAAAAAAGATTATTGTGAAAGAGTGTGAAATGTTAAGGGTGAATTTTTCCCCTTGGTTACACTGCTCTGATTGCTGGTCTTCACTGGGTTGTATTTAAAAGAAAAGCTTGTTTCTGATTAGTTTTAACAATCACGTTTCCTTCTTCTACTAAAACATGATGATTTCTTTTATATCATAATTTCTGATAATGTTTATAATATGCCAAATCCACTGGGAAGTGTAGGCACTGTCACAATAGCACATGATGGTTGTGGGGTTACAGATCGTAGCTTTCCACATGGTAACAGAATAATGAATAGAGCAGAATGGAACGTCTGTGACTTAGGGCTCAGTCTCACTGACCTTAGCAAGAGTTTAAGGTGAGCAAAATCTGGTAAGCTCAGGTTGTTTCAAGCCTATTTGAAAGTGATTCAGGGAGAGGCTGGCTTTCCTCCTGATGGTTTTGTGATCTGTCCGCTGTGAGTTTGGGATGGGTCACTTCTTGCTCGCAATCTATAGCACACAGCAGCTCCTTACAGGTTGCATCCCAGGACTGCCTTGGATGGAGAACTCCTTGCTCACTGCTGCCATTTCACACATGGTGTTTGACTTGCCAGGGCTGCCTTGGATGGAGAACTCCTTGCTCACTGCTGCCATTTCACACATGGTGTTTGACTTGCTCTGCATGCTTGTTTATTCTGAGAGCTTTCATCCTGTTGATGCTGAGAGGTGGCAAACAAGAGGCACTAGCAGGGAGCTGGTGGAGTCATGCCATGGGAATCACTGCCTGCTGGACTGGAGGTGCTCAGAGCTGGGCTAGCAACACCCAGCAGCCCCAAACAGAGCCAAGTGAGTACTGTCCCCCATCTGTGATACACAGAACATCCACCTTCTCTTTCACTCGTTTCCCCCATTTGTTGGTGTTTCTGGTGGAACAAATAATCCCAATGAAGGGATGTTACTGGTGACATTAGTGACCTTTCTTTCTGTGTATGCCAGGGCAAATCTTACATTTGATCTTGCTCATTCTAGAGATGCTTGCTGCTTATTTTGATGGTGAGGGCAGGCCTGGTGATTTGAATGAAACAAACAAGAAGGAACATGGAAGACAGTGCTCTTCATTTCCATTCTGAAGAGGCTGCTGGAGAAGAGCAGCTGCTTGTGCAGATATTACAAAACCTAACATTGATGTCAGAAGCAGGAGATAGAGTCAGGAGCAAGAAGGCAGAATAAGCCATCCTCTCATTCCATTTTACCTTTAAATACCTTAGGAGATCTCCATCTACCCTGTGTACTGCAGGAGTATCGCTTGGGTGCAGTCTGACTCGTGTCCTTCCAGTCTCCCCTCTTTATTCCATCTTCCTCAGCAGCTTCAGACCAGCTGCCAGATGGGACACTCCAAAGTTCCATCTGAGTCACAGACTCCTATTGCAGATGCCGTGCTTTATCAGCTGCATAACCTTTCCATGTACTCACCGAAAACCACAAACCTGATCCATCAACTAGCACCACATGGCACTCCATGAAGGGCTACATGGTATTTATGTGCTGTTAGATCACCTTATAAAGCATAGCTGAGCCCTCCTCCAGGTGACAAAGATGTGGCCCATTGAATTTGTAGTGTTCCTTTTTATCCATGTGCCAGAGGGAGATATTCTTCCTTGCGCCAGATGTGCTCTGCTTCCGAATTGCCATTCTGGGCATTTAGTGGGGAGGCAAAATGACAGTCTAAGCACCAGCATCGCTAATACCTCAAACAAATGTTTTTCCGATTAATTAAAATAAATTGGCATAGAAAGAAACACAGTGCGCGTCCTCAAAAGTGCAAAGTTGTTTTCTAATGCAGAGAGTGCTTTAATTATCTCTGTTTGTGCTCGAAAGCAAATTTGTGTTGTTTTTTTTTCTTTCTTAGAAATCAGAATTGCTCGATTCCCATTGCTGTTTAAAAGGCAGCGGTGTGAAAGGGAGTTGTCCATAACTATGAAGTCTGTTTTCCCGTATGCACACAAGCTGTTCCCTTCAGCCTCCCTTAGGAGTGACCTAAGCATGGCTCTAGGTAAAGAACTTTAATCTCTGTTTGAACAGAGGTACTCTCTTGGTTGGCATTATTTAATTATTTAAACATAATAAGCTTCCATAGTTCATCAACAGCACACTGAAAGACAAAGAGCTGTGATAGCAGGAGAAGCGAGCAGGCTTTCCTCACTCCACGTAGAACCTAAAAAGGAAATGAAAAGGTGCACTGCAATTTTCAAGTCTTTGACTGAACTGGATCCATCGTTGAGAGCGAAACCTCCCAGGAATACTTGCTGATCTTGCTGGAATTGGCGCTGGTGCTTCCCAAACTCTCAGCTCTTTGCTAGGCAGTGCCAGGCCAGCACTTTGGTTTGGGCATCTGCAGGGATGGGACATCACCACCTCTCTGGGCAACCTGTGCCAGTGCTTCACTACTCTTATCGTAAAACACTTTTTCCATAACTCCAGTCTAAATCTCCCCTGTCATCCCCAACATCATCTTCTGCATCTCTGCAATTGGTTGAACAGCCTTTTTTAAAAACAACAACAACAACAACAACAACAATAACAACAAACAACGATTTGGAGCTTTTGGTTTATTGATCAGTGTAGTGAAACATAATGACCTGGACTACCCAGGAGATCAGACTAGAAGATGAACAGTCCTCTGTTTATCTGAAGACCTATGAATCTGTCCAGCTTTTTGGCAGTGTGTTTCTCCACTCAAATGTGAGCCGTGTGTCTCTGGTGTCTCACCTGCTGCAGAGCAGGGTGGGGTGGAGCAGTTTATTAAATGTCTAAAATCATCAGCTCTACCCAGATACAAAGCAATGTTACCTTGTTGGTTGAAGAGCACCTGGCCACTGCATTCCAGTCTGTGTTCTAGTCACTGCCTTTGACGTTGCCTGAAAAATCTTTCTCCCATCCTTCAGCTAACCTGCCCTTAAAATCCTTGCAGACTTGCCCTAGAAATGAGTGGCTGTTCTGGGTACTGAGGGAGCAAATGCTGAAATAGGAAAGTTTCTGTTGTATAGAATAAAATCTTACTAATGCTCCTGATTATGCATCCCAGCTGTCCTTATTTTGCAAGTCCAATGATTTGAGTTTTCATGAAAATGTTTGTTTATCATTTTTTTTTTTCCCCCTCTCCCTGCTCATATACACACCAGGAATTCTCTTTGTATCGTAGCTCAGCTTTTATTTCCAGCAAAATAAAAGAAAACAAACCACAGCTAATTGGCTCTTTGTTCTCAATTTTTTGACAAGTGACAAACACTGAGATCAGATTGTAGTGCATATCCTGCAGCGGTCATATGGAGCCTGAGTTAGTGAATCTCACATCCACCATAATAGGCTCCCCCTTATCTTCACGCTGGCTGTGTTTGGGGTGTTTGTATTTATCCGTGCTATGCCCTGAATGCTTCTGCTTCAAGGGGCAAACTGTCACCCACCAACAGTATGTGGGAAATATCATGCAGTGCTTAGACGTAGCTCCTATTTTGTAATTTGTTTGGCTGCATTTGATAGCTCTTGTAGCAAATGAAGTGTTTGAAGCATCTTGCTAGGAAATAATGAGGATCTAGGCAGTGCTCCTGAGGCTGAACTCTGCCCAGGACACATGCTCATGAAGCCACCTGTGTACAGATCATCTGAGATGTGTGTGGCTATGTCAGAATCTGCCCTAGTGCTGTCCAGGAGGGGCTGGTGCAACTCCCATTTAAGTCACAGAATCACAGAACCATAGAATGGCCTGGATAGAAAAGGACCTCAAAGATCATCTAGTTTCAAACCCCCTGCCATGGGCAGGGTCGCCAACGAGTAGACCAGGCTGCCCAGAGCCATATCCAGCCTTGCGTTGAATGCCTCCAGGGATGGGGCATCCACAACCTCTCCGGGCAACGTGTTCCAGTGCATCACCACCCTCTGAGTGAAAAGCTTCCTCCTAACATCTAACCTAAATCTCTCCTGTCTTAGTTTAAAACCATTTCCCCTTGTCCTATCACTATCAACCCATGTAAACAGTCCAAAGCAAGATTCCTACCTTCTTTGAGAATGGACAAGGTGCAAAGTCTGGGTGATCAGAGAAGGAACAGACTTCCCCCAGCGATATATCACAGTTAGTATTTTGCTTTTGTCTCTGTCCATCCATACTTTATAAAAGTCAATGAACATTTCACTGCTAGGGGGAGCATTGTGTCTGATAGACCATGTGATGAAGAAGTTACTCATTACATTCTGTTTTCACTCTCCTTTGTGTAGGACAGTACGTCCAAGTCACGTTGTTCAAGGACTGGAAACTGCCATGGAGCAAGAGGAGTTTAGTTAAGTCCCACCCTACCACAGTATCTACTGTGTTAGTTAACCTTTGCTGTAACTAATCTTCAGCAGCAGCAACATAGTTGTACTGAGATGGCATGATTTAATTGTTGCGTTTTACAAGTGCCCTGCTTTCTGCCAGTGGGCAGTTGATATAACTGTGTGAATGAACAAGAGGGGCAGGATCACCTCCCTTGCCCTGCTGGCCACACTTCTTTTGATATAGCCCAGGTTGGCTGTCAGGGCTGTGAGGGCACAGTGCTGGCTCATGTCCAGCTTCCCATCCACCAGTACCCCCAGATCCTTTTCAGCAGGGCTGTGCTCCATCCTTATATCTCCCAGCTTTTACTGGTAGTGGGGGTTGCCACAACCCAGGTGCAGACCTTGCACTTTGCTTTGTTGAACCTCATGAGGTTCTCCTGGGCCCACTGCTCAGCCTGTCTGGGTCTCTGGATGGCATCCCATCCCTCAGGTGTGCTGTCTTTGTCCACCACACTTACTTATCTTACCTGTTTAAATGAGTAACAGTGAGGAGTCTGGCACATTCCATGTCACTGCTGAGCAAACATCATGCTGCAGTTTCAACCTGCAACTCATTTCAGGGGAGTTTCTTGACCTCTGCATTTGCTGCTGGAAGCCTCATAGTTAGGTGCCAGATAACCCAGGAAAATATCCAGGGGCCAGTGAGGCTTTGGCTGTGTTTTTTTTTTTCTTTTGTGGTTGAACTGAAGGAGTGTGTGTCTTGTTTATTTGTTTTATCCTCTGCATCTACTCTGTCCTCTGCAGACTATGCAGAGACTGTAAATCTTCATTTGTTCAAGAAACATCAAGTGTGGCCTGCTGGTATGTAAATGTCATGTGGGGAGTGAAGAGCTTTTCTGGACAGCTGAGCTGAAACATTTTATATTCCGTGTTCTGAACTTTCTCTTTAGACCAGAGAAGTGCTGTCCTTGTCATGCCTGTGCTTCTGCAGCTCAGGAAGGTACGTCTTCTTTGGCACCAAGAGTTGGTACTTACGGACTTGCTCACTGTGCATTGAGCACTTGCACTGTGCATCAGGAAGTCATGATGATGGTTGGAGCCATCAAGCTGCCCAGGTGTGTTTCCCTTAGCAGAGCTCTTCTGAGTTTTGCAGATCACCTCCGAGATGACTGTGTCCTGTGCTCTAACACTTCCAGGCTGTGGTTGGCTGCATTCAAGCAGGTGTTGCTCCAACCTTAGCAGTGGGTCCCTATCAGTAATCACCAGGAAATTTGATTATCAGGGATTTAGCCATACTCACATGGTTGCCTTTTATGAGTTGTCCTATTGCTTTTAAAGGACATTAGTGTACTGGGGGAGATTTATTGACACACATAAGAATTCAGAGAGATTCCTAAGGGATTTATAAGAAGTGCCTAGCAGGCAAGTGGCCCCACTGTCCTGACACTCAGAGAGAGGTTCCTCACTGGTACAGAAAGCTTTACACATTTTGCTCAAGGTGTGCTTTTCAGAAGTGCCGGAATGATAGATGAGTTTAAGTCACGGTAACTTTTGGGAGCACTTACACTCTAAAATGCATGGACCACTTTTGAAAATGGAGCCTAACTTGGGCCTTGGGCTTTCTAGAAAATACATCTCAAATGCAGTGGGAAGTATTAACCTCATCATTTATCTCTCGCACTTTCACACACCTAAATATCTTTATAAACTTGGCCCCGTGCCCTATTAAGCCTTATAATTTACCACTGTGACAATAGCCAGCTCCAGCACTTTGTACGCACAAACTACAAAGCATCATGTGGTGTAAAAGCAGAGGAAAAAGAATGAGGAGCTCTATCCCTACGAGTGGACCTTGTGTCACCAATCAGAGCTGTAGGGGAGCTGCAATTCAGAGGGAGCTCTTCCTGCTGGGCCCATAGCAGTGACTGCGTGCCATGGAGAGGGAGGGTTAGCACACAGGAGAGGTTTGCTTGAAGCTATCACAATGATGAAGTGAAATTTAAAATTACATTAGATGTTTGCTTAAGAAACAGCAGATGAGGCCCTGCGGATTCTCAAATCCTCCTTGCTGCACTGTAAAATGAAACCGTAACCATTTGTTATTCTTCTACTGGCGTCTAGGAAGCTGAGGCAAAGAGGGATGACCTTTTAATGATGCTTTCCGGCTTTTCAAGGGTTTCAATGTGTTGCTGTTTTGTGTTCCATCCAAGATTCTGGTCATAGAGCTACACGGGGCAGCCTTTTCTTCAAGGTTTTTGGTATGTCAGTGTGATTTTAAATGTACTTCGATCTTCCTCCAGATTTGGCATGCATTTGTCAAGAAGTCATTTGAAGTAATATGGTGAGAGCTTAAATTAAAGCCACTCACGGTGGCAAGAGAATTAGTAAATGAATTGAAATCAGAACCTCCAGTTTCTCTGAAACTTTTAGCTGATGTGCCGAGCAAGTGGGCCTTCCTTCCTTTAATTGCATGGGATATTGCTGTTGATATATCTTTCACATCGTGCAATATAAATTAGGGCTCTAAAGGATTTAAATGGTTTAAATACAGGTTTGCAGTTCCCCCAGTGATTGTGGTATAGTTTTTCCCCATCTCAAAGCTAACTTTAATTAGACTTGGAAATGGAGATTTCTCCGTAAAATCAGATCCCATGAAGGGTCTTTGTTTTCACAGTGCTGAGACTCAAAAATGGCACATTTTGCTCCATGGTGATGTATAGCGAACCAGCTCTTTCTAGGTTGTGAACTTTTGACACTGATGAAAATAATTCCTGCCCAACCAAATCTCTTGCAGTTCAGCTTCCTTGCCTGACTGTACTCATGCAAATATTCTTCCTAGCTCAACACGAAGCAGTGTATTATAAACCATTACAACAGTCATCCTTTTCTCCGAGTTTCAGATCATTAGCATAGGTCCAACAGTACAGAGAACCAATTTCCATGATAAAGAAAGTCCTCTCCCATTTAATCACTTACCACCAAATGAACCATTTAATGCCACATTCAGACCTATTGTTTGAAGATTTCCCAAGGCTCTCCTTGATCCACTTACACTCCCTTATCTGCCTTTTGTCTCTTGTTAACCTGCTTGCTTTTTATAAGGGGAGGGGAAGGGAGAAGGAAAAATCAAATCAATTGCGAGAAGCCTGCAGCTGTTTAATTAAACTTTTTTCCCCCTTCAAAAGTTGCTTGAGATTTCTTGGGGCTTCTCCTTAGTAGCATCTAATCACTATAATTTAACAGATTCTGTAATTACCTGCCTCGCATGGAAATGGCTTGATTGCTGCTTCTTTGTCCAATCTATTTCAGCTTTAAATGACAGCTGAATTTACTCTAGATGAATGGCTTGTGCAGTGGGAGCCGTGTCAGGGTGGTCTAGATTTATGTGCAGCCTTAAAAGCTTCTAAAACAAGAGCAAAACAGAGCTTTGAGTTCACAGAAGAGCGGAGGTGCAAGGCTTCTGTATTTATGTTCCAAGGACCAGCTCCTCTAACCTCTGCTTTGAGCAGAGTGTATGTGGTGCTCATTTGGGAGCAACTAGGTAAGTGAATTCTATTCAGTAAAAGTAAAAAGCTGTGGAGTGTACCCCAGAACGTGCATGGAAACCACCAACGCTTTGAATAACGATTTCACAAATTCAGGGATATGGTAACGGTGTTGTTTAAGCCAGGAAATAGAGCATTTGACTCCTAGTGCATTAAACTCAGTCCTGGCTGTGCTGTATTCAGGGAGCTGCAGCTGCCACCAGTGTGTCCACCTGCACTGCAGTGCTTCCAGCCTGGGTTTGTCCAGCTCTGCAATGGGACTTTGCTGGGACCCGACACTGGATGGCTTGGTGTGACCTGCATAGTGGCTGCGTGTGGCCAGGCCATTGCACAACGCCCCTGGGCTACAGTGTCACAGAACCATAACATCATTTGAGTTGGAAGGGACCTTCAAAGGCCTTCTAGTCCAACTCACCTGCAATGAACAGGGACACCCACAGCTCAGAGCCCCAGACCTTGAATGTCTCCAGGGATGGGGCATCCACCACCTCCCTGGACAACCTGTGCCAGTGCCTCACCACCCTTATAGTAAAAATCTTTCTCCTTATCCTTTTCCTGAATCGCTTGTGGTGTTGGAGGCCAAAGCTATGGGAAGAAAATTCAAGTGATACTGACCAACCCATCAACAAGAACGGCATGTTAGGGATGTGCAGAAACAGACATTGTGTTTGTTTAAAACTGGACTGGGCGATGGGTTTTTAACGTGTGCTTCTTTCAGTGCTGTCAGAAGAACAGGAAATGCTTTTGTGAACATGCACGTGAGCAGGAACAATGTTTTCCCCACTGCATATTATTTTCTGATAAGGTAGGAATGGTGCAGCAGAGAATAGACCTTCAGGGAAGAAAAGATCAAGCAGAACAGTTGGTCCCTTCAGCTCCCATTGCAGGATTGCTTCCTGCAGTCAATTTTTATACACTCTGTATCCTTTTGTTTTCAATGTTCAAAGCAATGAGATTTCCTTGAAATATAATGCAAAATTAGATAGCATTAAAAACACATCCAAAGACGCAGAAACACTGTAGTCCACATTTAATATGTAAAATAATATTTATTTAAACACTACGCTCACTAGGACAGCCTCATTTCCTAAGGGTCTCAAGCGGAGAGCAATCATACAGTATAATCTTGTTAACTTAATATACGTCAGTGCAATGCAAACAATAAATACAGAACATTCAGACTAGAAATTGCAGTAACTATATTAAGCAATCACAATTTCAGTTCATTATGCACTGACAAGCTCCTTAAGACAAAGATATACTATTTTCTTTAACTCAAACAATATGTCACATTTTTAGTAATAATAATATTTAGCAACTGCATAACATGATTCATCTTCAGAGTACTTCAAAAATAATAGTGTTTTAATCCCAAAGACATGTGTAGGTAAATATTATTAACCTATTGCGCAGATGGAAGATTTATACAGGTTAAATAGCTTGCCTTGGACTGAGAGGATGGTCCCTATCAGCACGTGGTGAGATGAGGACTTGTGCTGCCTGCTTCTCTGCTCAGACCCTTTTCTGAGCAGCGAATTGCTGGAGGAGTCCCTGGAGCCATTTGATCTTGTCCACTATTTGTCCCACATTCCCTACATTTCTGAAGCTTGCCCCATGGTGCGGTGGTTGTTTTCTTTTCAGCTGAGTAGTCTATGTATCTCTCTTTTTATGCAGACTTAAGTCTTCCTGGAAGACCATTTATTTCTTGACTTTGCATTAAAGTAGCTGTTTAGATAAGAGGAGAGATAATTCCCCTGATTAGTATCTTTGGATTATTTTTCTTATAACCTTGTAAGAAAATCTAGCCAGATCTTTGTCATTGTCTCTCTTTCACCCCTGCATGTCTTGAGATACAAATTCAGGATTAACATGTCTCTTCATCTTTCCTTTATCAAATGTTTATTCAGGCAAGGGAAACAAAGGGCAAGGTTGTAAACTCCAGGGCATCTAATGAATCTTAGATCTATTCCTGCAGACTTGCAGAAATGAGTATGTGGGAGATTATTCTTTATTTGGAGCTCTCTGTGAGTGAATTGTGCTTAATAGCGGCACATCCAGTCTCGAGATACTGCATAGATTAAGAAAATAGTAAAAGTAGCAGTCTCTTGGTATTCCCAAGAATCCTTTTGCGAAAGGATCCCTGCAAATACCAATACTAATGAACTTGTGTGGTAAGAAAGTGGACTGCATAAAGAACCAAAGCTTTCTAAAATTCAAACCCAGCTGTTGCCAGTCTCATAGTTCTGAAATGAGTATGGGAGAAAGGATGCTACGCTTAAGACTCCATAGACTGAGTGAGCGGTGAATGAGAATTATGAAAATGACATTTCAAGTTCAGAAGTATTATTTAAAGTGTCCTATAAGCGCACTTTTGTTGCCCTGTTTTATTCCTGAAGCCAAGTGTATCATGATGATTTTGATGCACGAGAGTCTGGTTTCCAGAGCCGACCCGCACTCCTGTTTCTCAGAGATTTGGAACACAAGCTGTGTTTCCGCATAGGAGAGATGATACTTAAGGAAGAGTTGATGAAATACAGCTGAGAAATAAGACCTTGAGTTACAGCACTATTTAGACTATTATTCAAAGTGCTCCCCTTCAAAACAGATGATTTATCTTCCCGAAGGGTGGGAATCTGGCAGTGCAGATGTTAGTGCTGATGGCTGCCTGAGGTTACAGGTGCACAGCTATCAAGAATATTGCAAGGAACTCCTCAGTGCCTACAACCAAATGAGCTTTCCAGTCCATGCTGATTGCTTAACCCCTTTTTCCTCTCCTGTTTCTTTCTAGCTGCCTTCTGCTTGGGCTCCTCTGCCCACACACAATTCCCTTCTGCCTGCTCAGCACTTTGTGGATGTTGCCGTTTATCATCAGCTCTTCCTTACCTTGTTCTTGCCTTGTTCTTGCTTAGAAGCTCTAAAGCACCACTAAGATCCTGTACTTACCTTATTCCCAGCAAGCCTTCCAGTGCCATGCCACCTTCCCTGCAGCCACTCCTGTCCTTGTGGTGCCTTCAGGACGCCTGCCAGCTTCGTCCTATTTATAAGTGTCTAGTGACATTTGGATCTCCACTACCTCTAGAATGAGCCTAGAGAGCTGGCTGAAAATAGTGAGTTACTCTGTAAGTGGCTAGCACTCAAATAATCATTTGATTATATTAACATCACTGTGGCTGTTTTTCGTTGGCTTTCCTATTAGTAATCCCTACTTGTACTTAAAATTCAATCAGAAGTTCTGTAGGACCTTGGGTTTGATTTATTTATATTTTTTTTTTATGACTTGCAAAAGTAGAAAATCAGAAGAAAAATCTGTTGCTGTGTGTATGGTTGGATAAGAGAGGCAGAGAGGATAATCGGAACAGTTGTTTCAGTTGTCTGCAAGGCATTTCAGTGTAGTAGTAACTATGATGAGCAGAAAACATACAGTGACAAATCAAATCTAATCATTTTACTTATTTTTTTTAAAGAAGATGTATGTTAAAAACCATGCACTTGAAATGCTGAACAAGTCCAGCCAGGCATTACCAGGGTGGCTGAGCCTCTTGTTTGCTGCATGGGGTCACCACATGGTCCCCATCAGATGGCCTCCAGAGGGACCTGGACAGGCTTGAGAAGTGGGCCCACCAGCACCTACTGATATTCAAAAAGGCCAAGTGCAAGGTGTTGCACTTGGGCCAGGGCAGCCTGAGCTGCTGGATGGCAACCAGCCCATGGCACATGTTGCAACTGGGTGTGCTTTAAAGTCCCTTCCAACCTAAGCCCTTCCGTGATTCTGTTATCAGTGCAGCAGTGTCCAAACACTTTGCATGAGCTCATTTCCCCTCCAGCAACCAGGTGAGGATGGCAATAGGCCTGTTCCCAGTGCAGGTTCTGCCACATGCAAGGAGCAGATATGCTCCCCTCCAGCTCTGAGTAGCGTTATGAAAACACCGTGTGGATCCAACTTACATGTGGTCTACACCAGCACAAGCCTGCTGAAGTTAGCAGATTTATTGTAGGCTAATGTTCAGTACACCTCAGCTCAGATTCTCTTTCCTACAGAATTCATTACACCGTCAAGTTGTCCTCTGGTCAGATCTAGTAATAACTGTGCAAGTTAGTATAAAATATGGTACAGTATGTGAAATAACTCCGCAGTGAAAACTGCCATGGTAACATACAATTGGTCTGCGCGTTGACACTGAATAGCAAAAGGATGTTGAAACAAAACCCAAACTCTGCAGGAATGGAGACATTTAACATCTCTGAGAAATACCTTGCAGCAGCACTTGTCAAATTCCTTTTCAGCTGCACTTTCCCTTGTGTGTGCAAGCTGTACCCGTTTTGGTTTTTTTTTTTTTTAACACAGTGTTGCTCAAGGCCCTACCTGTTAAAATGTCTTTCAGTGGTTGCTAAAAATAATTCCTTCATTGTCGTTAGAGACTTGGAGTACTGGATCAAAAGTTGATTAAAATATTTAGCGCTGCAGATGATAATTTTCCAAGTGCTGAAGTTGCTGTTGCACATAGCAATCCTCATCGCTGAAACTTCTGAAACCTTGATGCATTCTCAAACACTTTATCTTCATGTGGATGGAGATCTAAATGTCATTCTCTGCCACTCCTGCGCAAAGAGGTTCCTCCCAGTGAGACAGAAGGAATGACAGCTTGGAAGAGCCGTCTCAATGCTGTGATGTGTCAGCCTTAGGGCCACCAGCAGAAGACAAGCTGAAGAGGGATGGCCATACAGATAGTATATATAATGCGGTGTATTTACATTTGTTTAACTACATATCGGATGCTGAGTATATATTATCTACTTTTGTTTTCTACGTTGGATGCAGTGGATTTTTGAAACTGGTGGAAAAGAGACTACTTCCACTTGTGCTAGAGATACAAAGTTATAGCACACCAAAATTCCTTGCATTTCCACAGACTAGGAGTCCTCATGAAAAGAGCTGGTAATTACAGTTGTCACCCTCTCACTAGGTAATAGCAGCAGAGACATAGTACAGTAGCAGGCTCATGTTTAATATGGTATTGACTCAACTGTTACTCCCAAAGGTCACCATCATTAAAATCTGGGGCATGAGTTTTACGCATGTCACTAAGATCATGCAGATCTAGAAAATAATCTACAGGGAAAGAAATGCTGGGAGCCTGTAATTCTCCCAGCTTTCAAAGCAGTCGTTATATAATGCTTAAGCTACTGGGGGCTGCAGAAGATAGAAATTTATGAAAAATAAATCAGAAAATATGTATGGGGTCAGTTGAGGCAAATAGCACTTGTGCTGTAAGGTCACGGCTGCTCCTGGTCTTCAGTGCCTGCACTTTATCATCTTTTGCTTCATCTCATATAACAATATTGTATTATTCAAATGGTAATGAGTTACACAACACTGCAAACAGAAAGCAATGCAATTAGCTCCACACCAACCTGAGGTTAGCATATGCGCTTACCACTTTCCTAAATGTGTATCGGATTCAGCAACTTTGGCATCTCAGAATTACACTAATTTAATTCTCTGGCATATATTGATTCCTGTGCTATTTACTATCAGATCTCTTTCTTGTCACTTTCTGTATGTTCTGTGCAATATCTAGATAAGCTTTTTTAGTGCTCCCTCAATCCGATGAGGTCTGCAGTGTTCTGTGCAAAGAAAATGAAGCAAAGGCATAGGAAATGGTAATGATTTGGCTGAGGAATGCCACGGGTGGAATAGGATGGAATACCTAGAAGGAGAATACAAAGAGGAGAGAGTGAAAAAAAGAAGAGCTGTAGTTGCTGTAATTGCCTGTAAATTATGAAACCAAGAATCTACTAATAGGAAATTATCTTTAAACTCCATCACTCAGCTTGACCTCCCAAAAACCAGGGCAGGACTGGCCAGCACCTACAGACTTGTGTGAGTAGAGGGAGGGACTGGCTGTGAAGAGCAACTTGCTAATAGAAACGTTGCCACTGATTTAATGACAATCAGGTTTGGTCTTAATATGTTACCATGGCAATTGTCTGTTAATTATTGAGTTCTCATGCAGATAGTGCAATTGAAAAAGTAAAAAAAAAATAATCAGCACAAATGTTTGATCCTTTCCACCCAAACTGTAAATCACTGAGTTTCATGTAGAAATGTTTGGGAGAAATTCGGACCATTAACATCTGCGTTTCATTTAGATGATCCTCATAGTCTGGGCAGCACAACTGGAGTGTCTATAAGGGGAAAAGGAGACAGATAAGAGTATGCCTAAGAATGTAATAATATAAAATAGAGTGAGCGAGATTCTGATCTAACTAATACCTTGGCTTCAGTGGAATTTAGCTTGGATTTACGTTGATGTAAACAGGATCATATTTGATCCAGATCCAGATCACTGAACTTATCTTGCCACAGGAAATATATCTGGCATTTCCTGCAATGTGTGGTACATTATGTCGCTGTGGTATTTGGTAGATCACATCACTCGCAACTTACTTCGACAGTTTTGGAAGGGCAGTTAATAGGGAAAGGGGATTTTTTTTAATGCCGTGTTTGATGTCTTTCTTTCAAGGGTAACTTCTAACCTCCATCAGATGGTGATTTCATTCTAATTTAAATCATTAGATTCAGGGGAGGACGAGGTAATCCATCCTGAAGAAAAAAAAAATCAATGCAAGTAAGTGTAATTAGTACTTTCCTCTGATACGTCAATGGTGTAGAAAGAACCAAAACCACACTGCAGACTACATTTGTCCTTCCTAATGTATTGTGACTCCCTCACAGCTTCTGTAATGAAGTTGTTCAGATCTCCTGGAGGAGTGATACGTCTTTTTTTCTAGTTAAACGTACTGACAGACTCTAATATGCCATGAATAATTTTATCTATCAAGAAATACCCAGACACGCAAGCTCATGTGGGCAGCAGGAGTTTTAATTTTCCTATTTGTTGAAAACCAAAATAAACTTTTGATGAAGTGCTTGCTTCACACTTCGTGTTTTTACAGAGTTTGTTATATTTATAGGTGTAAAATCCCTGGGGATATTCTATCTAAATCTGAACTTGTTTGCAGTCCCTGGGAGGCTAGGTACAAAGATTTGTGTGCTGTATATGTTGTTGATTGCTCCTTTGCATTCATTCTTATTTGCCAAGAGAGCACTCTCTTCTTGACAACTTCAGTAACATAAATTAGACGAAGGAAGTTGGAGTAGCCAAAAGACGAGAATATGACTACTCCATGTGTTTAAGTTTCTCCAGCAGTCACATTATTTGTTTCATAAACTCAAGCTACGGGAGTAGGAGTAGGAGTAACATAAATCAGCATCTGAAATGGTGGATAAAAGCAACAAACCACATTTCGTTTTGGAGTGCTTCTAGACTGCATCTTTTCTGGATTTTGCTGTAGAAGCAGACATTTGAGCCATAATATCTCAATGGAATTTAGCACAGAGATTGTCTGGTGACTTTCTGTAGTTGTATCAGTTCAGAAAATGTTGCTCTGGCTGACTAGCAGTTTGGTAGATACTCCACTCACTTCCCTTTCCTTCCCCTTTACATCCTGCTGGACTCCTCTTTCCAGTCTTATCTTAACATGTCCGACTGTGAGTATTGCCCCATACATTATACCTGAGGAGGTATTCCAGAGTGCCCAGGATCATTTCATGGGGAACATTTTGGAACAGGCTGCTCAGGGAGGTGATGGAGTCACTGTCCCTGGAGATGTTCAAGAGATGTGGAGATGTGGCACTGAGGGACAGGGTTAGTGGGCATGGTGATGATGGGTCGATGGTTGAACTAGATGATCTCAGAGGACTTTTCCGACCTTAAGGATTCTATGACTGCATAATTCTATGAAAAGCAGAAGGACAAGGCACGTGTATGTATAGAGAAGCTCTCACAGGTACAAGGACAAAATGCAAGGGGAGTTTCCCCTGGGATTATTCCTTATAAAGAGGCTTCTCCTTCCTGCTGCTGAGTGAAGCACACCTTGGCTCAAGTTGTGTTTTCCTGGAGCTGCGAGTAATCACTTTTGCAGAACTCTGACCCTAGCTCAGAACTAAAACCCCATTGTCTCTGGTACCGAGGTTGGAGCACTAGATATTAGCCCTGCATCGTATTCCAACCATCCAGTCTTCTGTGCCAGGTGTTTTATATGAGAAACCTACAGCAGTCTGCCTACAATAGATTGCAGCATAGAGTCTGTGCTGCTCTGCTTAGCACCGAGTCAACCTCCCAGATATCATTTCACTGACTTCCAGTCACAACAATCTCAACCTCCTCTGCAGCATGCTTGTGACCGCAGCTGATGGACCCCAGCCTAATGCTGTGGGTTCTCCTGTCCTGGACATCTGCAGCTGTGTGTCACAACACATTACAGGGCAGTGTGGCTCAGCGTTCATTAGGAGCTCCCCCATTTGACCCACACGGTCAATGTCAAAGAGGAAGTTGAGAGACCTATATATGTCTAAATCAATCAAGTAGCAGAAAAGTAATCATAAAGCTTAATGTGTTCCCTAGTGGCCTTTTTCAAAATAGTTTTCCCTCAGGAGCCACACTGTTCTCTTCAGCTGCTGAGATACCTTCATCTATCACTTTCTGCAGCTCCCTGAAGGGAGGCTGTAGCGAGGTGGAGGTTGGCCTCTTCTCCCAGGTAATTAGTGATAGGATGAAAGGTAATGGCCTTAAGTTGCACCAGGGGAAGTTGAAGTTTGATTTTAGGAAAAAGGTCTTAGAAAGAGTGGTAATGCATTGGCAGAGGCTGCTCGGGGAGGTGGTGGAGTCACCATCCCTGGAGGTGTGGCTCTGAGGGACATGGTTATTGGGCATGGTGGCGACAGGTCAACGGTTGGAGTAGATGATCTTTGAGGACTTTTCCAACTGTAATGGTTCCATGATTCTGTGATAAGCTTTTTGAGCCATGAAGCCAATCCACGTCAACCAGAGCTTTACTTCTACTTCCTTTTGTGATCATTTGACATGCTTTCCAGGTAGAAAACCTTCTTGAGTCATATACTATTTATTGAGAGCTCCTGATCAGCTAAGGAATAGAAATACCACTGATCGTTGTGTATTGAGCCTTGCTTGATTTGCTGGAGATTACGGTAGCTAAGGAAGGATGCTTGTAGCAACAGCCAGAGACAGCTCCTAGAGAGGATGAATCAAGGTGTCTCAATTTATTAATCTGCCAGCCTTCATTTCCAAATGGCTAATTATCAGACATCAGTGGTGTGATGCAAACTTCTAATTACCATAAATCGTTAGAATCTGCTGATTCCCATTGGACTGCAGATTGAAGTTCAGTGTTACTAGGAAATTTGGTGACTGTAGAATGTAGTTTTGATGATTCCCAGTGTTGCATCCTCAGTTTTAACACTTTTTTCCATTATGAGGAGGCCATTTGGCTAGAGAATTCCCTTATCATAGACCTTAAGCTGTCTTCTGTGAATGACCTCATGGAAATCCTAAGTCTTGTAGAGGAAGAAGAAGGTTCCTTTTCCAGTGAAGGACATTTGCATGATTTGTCACTTCATTTGAGCTGATATGCTGATACCTAAAGAAAAAAGGAGCTTCATCTGAGACAGAAAGCACCGCTGTCTTTTTCTCCCCATGAAATTTTGAACTCTTCTAGATGGAGGCAGCATTCTACCTGAAGGAGACCATACTCTGCATATGCAGTGAATGAAGATAGATAAACTATCATTTTGACAGGTTTATCAAAGAATGCATCACAATTCTTCTAACAGTCTCTATTTGTCCTCCCAGTGCAAAGATTCCTGCTCTATCACAACAGCACCATATTGTGTTTGGATTCTGCAGTTACAGAGGGACCCAGCAACAGCTAGCCCACATGGCACGTGGGCTAGCTTATTTAAGGTACATCCCTGATCTCAGCAGACATATCTCCAAGAGATAATGATGTATGCATAATGTGTCCATCAAGAATGGAACCAAAGAGGACAACATATCCAGACAAATTCACATTACTGCAAACCAAACCAGTTTCCTCTTTGAAACATAAAGCATTTGAGCTCAGTCATCCAATTTTAATTGCCACCACAGAGCCCTGCATGCCCTGCTGGCCTCAGGTTTGCTACTCTTCTGGTGTTAATTTCTTTTCTGTACCACTGCAAAACTTTTACCAAATCTTTCAGATCTCACACACACACATATTCCTACCTGGAGGCAGTGTTGGCATAGAGAAATGAAATCCATAAGTTTATGTGGATTTAGTCACACGTCTCTGGCTGCGCTCAACTTTTTTTTTTATTACTTCAAAGTTGACTATTTTAATGTTCCAGTCAAGCACAGGTCTTTTCATCATTTCATTACCTTTAATTATAGTCATAATCATCTTAATATGGAGTCCTGTTATCAGATGTTCTTAACTAATTAATGCTATAAATTACTTAGAGAGTCTAGGGTGAAAGTTGCTATGCAATAAAGAAGTATTATTTATGTTTGTGGCTCTCAGTGTACACCACATAGATTATTTTAAAAGCATCAGGTCCCAGATAGGGTAAGTATCACTTTACTCATTCATGAGATGCTGTGTAATTACATGGAAGTTTTTGGGTTTGTAACTGGCAGCTTTGCTACCATAAATTTGAAGAAATGGAGAGTGTCAACTCCTTGCTGCCTGGAGTTTCTCTGTGAGCTCTTTGCATTCAAGATCCTATCAGATTTGGGTTTATGGTTGACTTCAGGGAGCAGTCTGCCTGTGAATCTTCCAGAAGATAACAGATTGGATTGTGTAGGGGAGAAGTTCAGAGAAAATGAAGCACCTACTTCCAACCCCCTTGGTTTATTTGGCTTGTAAGATCCGACCAATGGGGAAAGATCAGGACTGGCTCAGAAGAAAATAGATTGTTCAGAAGAAAAACTGTAGAAGAGAAAAACAGAATGTGGTCCTTCTGTCAATGATCCTTTCTTCAGGGCTAACCTTTCCCTGCCTCATTCTTTCTCTTCTTCTTTGGCTAGATAGGAACTATCTAATTTTTCAGTGTGATGTCTTTTCTGGCTGACGGTGAATGTTCCTCACTGTATCCACAAACTCTGCCCATTTGTTCTGCAGTGCGGCATCAATCACTGATTAATCTCAGTGCATCCCCATCTTCTAAAACTTTCTCCAGTAGCCATGTACTGCCCACACTGCGCACAGAACTGCTGCTGACATCTAGCAAGTTACCTTGCAGATCAAGGCAACTATTGACAGTACAGGAATTTTGCTGCACATCAAGGCAGTGTATCTCTGCGGGAGTTTCTGCACATTTCTTTCCAAGTGGCTACACTGACGAGAAGAAGTTGGACTGTTTGATTCAGAACGGGGTACACAGCTCTGTCCCTGTCATGGTTAGATCACTGCAACTGAAGAACAAAGGAAATCCTGCCTGATTTCCGCTGTTCAAGTTCCCATCAAGCATTAAGGTATTTTTTGCAGAAGGTGAGTTATGAAATTCCAGCCTTACTTTTCAAGTTTTGCAGTTGTCTTCAGAGCAGCTGGGGCTTCGTCCCTCGTAGCAGTTGACTAGTCCTGCATCAGGCAGAACGGCCTTCCAGTGATGACGTCCATGATTCTTTCCTGTGATTTTGGTATCAATTTGTTAAATAAGCGCTTTAGGACAATTTAGGGTAAAAATAATAAATCTGGAGTTCTATCCATAAACATATTCCATGAAATTCAAGACAGGGGTCCCATCAGTATTCACTGAAATCGTGTTATTAAGTAATTGTACTTCTACTTCGGAAATGTTTTGAGGTTTTTTTTGAATGAATTTCTCTCACAGTAGACTGAATAGCACGTGTTATGTTAGCATTCCTAAAAGCCTCCAGCCAGTTCCTCATCCCACGGGTTAATTTACAGCCTGTGGTTTACGATGGGCCAGTTCCAGACCATACATCATTCAGCTGGGGGGTAGAGGAGGCTGCAGGACTATGAAGGGAATTAAAGAAAACCTTTATCACTTGGAGGTCTTGAGTTACAGATAGTAAAATGTGCCTTTACGATCATCTCTTTAATTAAATCAAAAAATGTTGTCACCCTCACAGAATCGCACCGGTTGCTTTTAAGAAGATTGTCCCTAAAAAAGTGAGGCAGTATTTTAATACGACTTAGTACTGAACTTGATTTGTGCTGTTTAAAAAGAGTTAGAAGGCATATAAATTTTACTGCAAATGCTTCCAAGTGTGAAGCCGGTGTAAATTGCATTGCTTAGTGAATAACTACCAGTGTTTGGAACAGAAGTTTCATATATAGTTGAAATGTATGTTGTTGGGATACTTGAAGGTCGTGTAAAATCCCCCTTCTACAGCAACCAGTTGTTTTAAGTCAAGTTCTTTGACAACACACATATGAAATTTCTGTTTATTGTTTTCATCACAGCGAAGCTCATGGTAATATATAGGTGCGTATGCATGCACTGTCTCGAGGAGTTGCTAACCTTAATTTCTAAATCATGTCGTGCTCACATTTTGTTGAGCAATATTATGAGAAAATTATTACTTTATTTTGACATTTTTCTAGGAAGCTCCTAAACTGCTTTGGAGAATGTCAAGAGCCCTTACAGAAAGTAATGAAAAGAACCTTCGAAGATTCATCTTTCATGATAATCTGGCTGAGCTTTAAAGTCGCACGCTTCGTGCCAAAGTGTTACCTGAGTGCACTGTCACTCTCTTGAGCAGCCACATGCTCAGGGAGCCTTCAGCTAATATTGGCCTTCAGCTAGTGCTAGGAATATGCATTTCCAGCACACGTTGTTAAACAAACTAATCACCTGCTTCAAAGGTCTGTGCTACTGCTGTTAATTCAGGGCTTGATTGTAAAATTTGCATGGTGAGCCCTCATGGTGGGGGATTGGAACTAAGTGGGCTTTAAGGTCCCTTCCAGCCTAAGCTGCTCTATCATGGCCACATATGAAGGCACAGTGCCATGGATGTAAATGAGAGATGTCACCTAATTTCTGCTTGTGCATCTGAAAATCTCCCTGTTGAAACATTTAGAGCTAACTAATCCAGGGACAGTTTCACACGGGGGAAGTTCATAGACTTATGTCTACAACGTGTGAATGGCAGAAAGAGATATGTCTCTTTCAGTTGTTGCCTTGTGCATTTGACAGCAACTGCTTTAGAACTGGGTACAGTATTTTTCCTCTGTTTCTCCTGTGTTGAAGAAAACCAGAATGAGCACCAATGTAACAAAGAGCAATTTCACGGCTGCCTGATCTGGTTGGAGCTCACCGTAGAGGGGTTGGAACTTGGTGATCTTTAAGGTCCCTTCCAACCAAAGCCATTCTATGGATTCTGATACACTTTTTTTTTTTTTTTTGCAATTTTTTACAGAAAAGCCGGGGCACTCTTTGTGTTCCCCCAGCAAGCTTCTTATTTATTCATTTAAAATTAACCCATTCTCCAAGGGGAAAGCTGGTGGGCAGCAAGCATCACTTTAATGTATGATGCCAATAAATACAATGCCTCCTGGTATGCGACCAACAATGTTAAAGTCAAGAATGGCTTCTCTGTCCTTACATTATAGTATGGATACAGTACTTATAGTATAGTATAGATACAAAGGTACATTAAGAATTAAAGGATA
>JANHGO010000041.1:31733099-31769278 GCA_024606505.1 Aquila spilogaster
TTGATTTTCTTTTAGTGGCCTCTTCAAGTGTTAATAAAAATATAAAAGTTTTATGTCTGTTTCAGAATTATTTGGAGTGCAGCCTTCTGCCATCATGCTTCCGAGAATGTCAAATAGAACCTGAAGGGAAAGGTCATGGAGCCCAGCTCTCACAAATCAGATTCCTGTGCCAAAGGGAATAAGGTTTTCCACCTGTGCAGAGAGATTTTACACTTAACTGCACCCATGGTTTTCACTAAAGGAAATCAGTCAGCTTTTGTGCGCGCAGTGGATAGGGCGGGGGATGTAGGTATTAATCACTGTGACAGACGTCATGTCAGTCACAGCTGTCAGATAGAATTGTCACCAGTTTATGTTGGGCTTTGGAGGTATTTAACAGAAATGGCTTTGTTAAAACTTAAAGGCAGCAAAAAAAAAAAAATAAAAGGAGGATAGGGCTAAGGAGGGGGTAACAAAGGAAAAACTGGCAAACTGGTTCTGTACTGTGCAGTGCCTCTGTTTGGTGGCACCTGGGTGGCAGCATGTACAGTAGCTGATCCAAAGTCATGAAAAAATCTGCATTTGCCAGCAAAGACTTGAAATAGTTTATTTCAGTTGCTGCCAACATGAAATTTCCCTATTTCTTTCTCCAGAGTAAATAATTAAAATCCTTAGTGCTTGTTGCCATTGTGCTACACCACATCATGTCACATTCCATAAGCGCTTTGCTGTGAAATAACGGAATTGTGCGTTTCCAGAGACTGATTCATTCACAAGCCTGGGACATGTACAAACAAAAAAGAAAGGGACAAAACCCTCCGTCAGATGTCTGTGCTGTGCAACTCCCTGGTGGCTCTGGGAATTACATGCCCCTCAGAAGTCAGAATCCAGACCCAAAGTTTGCAAGTTAACGTTGAATACAGTAAATTTTTTAAGTGTTTATGCAGCATATTAATCTTTCACCCTGACCACTAAGAGTGCATACCTGGTCCTGTCATGCAGTCAAACTATATGGCAGTTGTATCGCTTCATATCTGCAAAAGGATGGTCTCTGGATCATCACTGCTAACAACATTGTAAAAATTATATAAAACAGACTATTTTCTCGGCTACTATAAATAGTCAGCTTTGCTGATGGAGCTGGGGATCTGTCAGTCCTCTTTGTTTGTGTACAGCTAAGTCACAACAGCGCTGCAGTTTAGATAAGATTTTTGAAGGGCGTAAGCAAAATAGAGACTGTTTGTTCATTTTATTTTTAGGGAGAAACAGGCAAAGATCAGGTCTATATTTCAAAGCTTTTCCAATATAGCTATATGAAAAAAAAAGCCAACAATATTTGACAGAGCTGTGCTGGCAAAATCCTGAGTTTATTTGCTATTACAGCAGCCAAAGGCACCTTTTGCGAATGTACTTTAGTTTGGGGAACTGCTTTACAGAAACAATTCAGAAATTTGCCGGTGTAACTATACCAGCTAATCATGTCTGGTTTGGACAAGGCTGAACTGTATGCCTTTCTGTTTGTTTATATATTTGTCTCCATATGTTACCGTATGAAAGAACCACACAACAGACACAGGAGACATCGTACGCAGGGAAACCAGTTAAACTCTCCCTGTACAAAAGAGTTCCTCGGTGCCTCAAGTCAATAAACTGCAGACTTCAGAGAAATGCGCCACATTTCTTTCAAGAAGGATAACCTTAGGTGTAATAGCAGTTGTGTTTCTTAAATGTGCAGTGGGGGGCAGCAAATCTGAGAGTTATTTCCATTTCTCCAGGCCTTTTATGCATGAGGGATGGCACCCAGCTGCTTGTGCTGAGCCTGTACAGGTTGCACACCACTGGAAAGGAGACTTGTGAGGGGTAATCATCCATCAAGTGGCATAGACATTGCCTAATCCCCAGCCACTAGGATATCCTGGCTGACTGCATATGAGTTTTAGGGTTTATATAGCATACATTGCAATATATAAAACATGGGGAACTGAATACACCTTTTGACACTTAAAAAAAGGCACACATTTTCAGAAATATTGACTTCCTACTTCTCTTACTTAGAAAAGAGAGAGCTGCAGGCTCCGAGTTCGTCAGGAGGTAGGTTGCAGTTTTAGGCACACATGTTTAGAAACATTCAATGAGTGTGATTTGTAGCATCTCAAAATAAGAGCATGAATGTATGCACCACCCTTCACTCAAGCCAGTAGATTTTCTTGTTTCGCATTAAGGTGCTGTCCCCCACTAAGATGCAGTGGCGGTGGGTTACCCTCAGTCACTTAGCTGGAAGGGAGCTCATGGAAGCCATCAGTGCTGTCAAAACGGCACAGCACAGTGATCTGAGCATCCCCCTGAGAATGAAGAGAGTTGTAATTATGGGTTTCCAGATGTGAGAACCCAGACCTGAGGGGCTGAGGGTGCAATGTGGTGACTGCATCATCTCACCAGAGTGGCGAGGCTCATGGTTAGTTTTTATATTTGGGGTATTTCTGAGAGGGAAGGAGCTATAATGATGCACTCGTTTTTATTATATATCTATAAAAATATATATAAAAATATATATGAGATATATATATATATATCTATTTGTTTGCTTATATGACTAGACCAGAAGGGCCAGCAGTTCAACAACTTGAGCCTTCAAAAGCTACCATTGCCTCCAGTGTACAGTATGAGGGTAGTTAAAGGTGTTCCTTTTCAGTAAGCCTAGCAGAAAATCCAGAGTCTCCAGGGCTGCAAGAAAATTTGCTTAGTTGGGCACTGTAGGGCTATGTTTCCAGTAACTTATTTAAGAACTTAAATATGTTATTTAAATTTAAGTAACTCATTTACACTCTGCCAGATATTCTGGATTTTCTTCCACTTTCCTCCATGTTTAAGGCAATGATTCTTCATAAACTGTCAGAGTCTAAATAGTAATACTCTGCCTTGATTTTATTAGTGTGTGATTCCCTTTTATTAAGTTAAATAACGAACACCATGGGTTAAAAGTCTGCATATCATCCTTTGACAGTGATCCGGACCTTTTTAAAAGCATTACTTGTAGGGCATTCAATTCAATCAGATGCATACTGATGAAAAAACAACCACCCAGAGCTCTCATTGACTATGTACAGCCAAAGCTTGACAGCCTAGCATCAAACAAAAAATTGATTTCAAACCCAAAAGTCAATATTTTGCTTTTGCAAAGGCACTTTTGCACTTGGGAGGAAAGTTTGCATGTAATGTACACATTTGATGAGGAAAATACAGAGGAGATAGATGGCTTGTTTGGACTTGATTTGGTGCACCTCTTGTTTCCTATAAACAGTAAAGCCAATGAAGTGTTAATCTGTGCAGCGAGAGAGGAGATTCAACTAGTTTGACATGTGCACATATACCATCCAGGTGGGCCTGATTTTTGATGTCATTAATCTAAACAAATTAAGTTACTTAAGTATGTTTCGGAACGAAGTCCTCATAGTTTATAAAGCCTAGACATGTCAATCAGTAACAAGATGCCATTTTATCTGCTGTGTGGTTTCTAGGTCCTCCATTTCCACTTGCTACTGGTTACAGTCTGTTTGCAAGATGAAGAATGATTACATTTTTTACACATTGTACGTTGTTAGAGGTCAAGTTTAGATTTTGATAGTTAGAGTCTTTTTTTCACTGGTCCTGCTATATGTAGCTTTACCAACAATGTCTAAAATAGCTATGGATAGTGTCTGGAGACATTCACAGGGACACCGTAGGTAGTGTTGTCATGAAAATTCACTACAGCTTTTATGTTCTGCAACTTTTTTGGTATCCACTTATTGTAGCACTGGTTATTGCAAATTCAATGTCCAGATGGCACATTTAGAGGAACACTCAAAACTATTTACATCTGTATAGCCATTTTCTTCTACTAAATAGTTTCCAGTGCTTGTAGGATTTTTCTGAACAAAAGACTGTACCACATTTACAATATAGGTGTGCACAGGAAGGTTTTTCTTAGGCTTTAATCATCCATAAAACACAGTTAGTTGCATGTGTATGCGTATAGCATTATAGAGTACCAGTGAGATACAAGACTGTAATGACTGGGATTCAAAGAGCTCAACTTCAGGAAAACTCTGAACGAGAATACTCTCTAGAACCAGGAAATACACAGTGCTGATTTTAACAGCATGATGAGGAGTACACTGTTCTCTGGTGAGAGTCCCTCACCAGAGATGGAACAGCAGCTCCCTATTGTGCTGTTACTTAAAATAAAGAAAAAGCATCAAGGTAACTTTCCTATCGTTGTTTTGTTACTTAATGGAGATTATACACCAGTTCTCTGTTTTCTTTTATGATTCAGTGTCATTTTGTGGCTTAGCATTTTGAAACCCAGCAGCACAAGATGTTGCTACAGAAAAACAATTATTTCACAGCATGGTACAAACACTCCTCTTGATGGTAGGAGAAGCTAGTCTTAAGTGAAATTCAGTGGATATGCTTCTTAAGGAGAGATTCAGTCGCTCAAATTGTACCACAAATTCCATTTTTTAAGTGTTAGTGAGGGAAAACAGACATCTCTGCACAGATAAATCATCTAAATAGAGTGACCTGTTTCATTTCATCTCTATCACCATCCTGTGGGGTCACTTCCTCACAGACTACCTGACTCTCCCATGTAGACAGAGCCTGTTGTAGGACATTCCTTGAAGGAGGAAATTCTCCTCTAGATTGCAGAATATCAAGAAGAGACCCAGAGATGGATCTGCTTGGTACGACAGAGGTGCCACCTTTGCACATTGCTTCAGCTCAGTCCAGATTTTGCACATTCAGCTGGATTCTATGCAAATGGGAGAAAAGCTTGGTCTGCAGCTGATCCTGACTGTCACCGGAAGCCACCAAGGAACGCTCTGAGCAGACAGCGTCTCCCATTCTGATTTTTCTCCTCGTATTTTTGCATTATCTGCCAGCTTGGGGGTTAAATATTCTGCTTGATTTTCATTCTGCAGATGCCGTCATTGGCTTGCCATATGTCCGATAGGGAACCTGTTTCTGGCAAGCTGCCTCACTTTTAACAGCAAACTCTCTGTGCCCCCTGCAAGGGTGCTGGGGAAGACCCAGTTCAGTCTTTCATAGTTCACCTGACCCTAGGTGGCTTGTTAGATTAATGAGTGAATGCACCCCAGCTTCCATACCCAGGGGCACCCAAATTGACAGGGAACCTATGAAGGTAATTTCAGCTGGCTGGTGGTGTGAATGCTGTGAGTGTACATCTGCAGCAGATTGAAACGTGGTCCTGGCACTGAAGCAAGGCTCTTAGCTGCTCTGTCTGTTGAATGCAGAGTTCATTATTTTAAAAAAGATTGTTTCCTCTGCAACGAGGGGGATTTCTCTGTGTGTGGGTATAAGCACGATTGCCCAAAGTCACACTACCAAGTTAGTCATCACAGCTACTGTGGAGTTGAAGTTCAAGGGAGCAATGAGTGATTCATTCCACCTGGCACTATATACAGTGAGTAGAGAGAAATATTTCCTGTACCTAATCCAGACACCAGTCAGGCATCAGGCTGTCTGCATATGAGCAGACATACAAATGACAAATGTGTGGAGGAACAGGAGAAGCTGGGAAAAAAAAAGATGAGAATGTATTTTTCACTCTGAGGTTAGCACATTTGCCCTGAATGCAATCCCAAAACCTAATGAATCAGAAAGTGTAATTGTTGCATAGACTAATTTCAAAACAGTACTACTCATTAAAGATTAAGGGAAAGAAAAGGAACATGGGGTTCAGACCTTTTATTCAAATTTTGTCATATTAGCTCGTCATTGGTAATCTTTTTATGGTTCCCATTTATTCAATTCTTCATTCACAGGATTCTGTCAAGGGTCTCTAATATGTGCCAAGTACAAGCTTCATTAACTGAGTTATCTTTGAGCTCTGCTTTATATGTGGTTACCAAGCCAGTGTTAGTCAATGATGTTTTAATGTTAAAAAACAAACAAAAAAAGCAACGCAAAGGCAACTCGATTTCTATTTGTGTTTTTCTCAATCAGATTTCCAATGTTTCATTACATTTGAATACTGACATATTTCATGTTCGACACACTTTGGAGACCCATTAGAGAAAATGAGGCTTACAGGGGTGTTCATTAAGTTCTGAGCTATTTAGACTTCCACAGTGCCAGCCTATCTTCTAGAAATGATGAACTTCATCTCTGGGACTCCGTTTCATTGGCACCTAGTGTCTAAGACTAGGAGGGCTCCTTTGCTATTGACAGATCTCTTTTGCTGTCCTTTCAAGGCAAAAATCATCCCATAAACTGTGTTGCTTGACTCTGGAGACTATTAGAAACTTGGAGAGGTGGGGGGGAGTTGTTTTACAAGGTGTTTGTTTTATTCCTCAGTACTTTGTTAGCTTAGCTGGTCCTTCTGAATAGTAAATGTTAGGTTTTTCATTCCAACAACAAGTAGAGAGGGAATGATAACACCATGTCTTTTTGGAAACCAAAGAGGAAAACTGTGAGAAGGAAAATGCTGAAAATTATCTCTTTCTGAGTAAGCCAGGATAACTTACAAATAGTCACAGTTAGCCATCTTATAGTTGCTGAAGAAAGGTCTTGGGGAACCGAGTACAATTTGTGCAGAGGCCACGATGTCCTGCTCCTCTGTAAAGTCTTCTGAATTCCTGTGGTGCTGTTGTCCCAATAAAGGCTTGCCGTTAGATGTAGAAAGCTGTATCTGACTTCCCCTGTATCCTACCTATGTGGTGGGATCTGCAAAAATTCAGTGCTGCCTAAGCAGCTGTAAATATACAGTGTTTATGTATAATATATTGCAGGATAATCAGAACATCTTCCCACTGTATAAGATTCATGCACATACATGATGTAAGAGAGCCACTGCAGCCAGCATTAAGGTTGTCCTTCCTGTGAGAAATAAAACTACACACTTTATATCACTCAAACATTGTGGAACAAGTTAAAAAGAGCATGTTCAAATAAGGAGACAGTTGCAATTTTAGAAAATCAAGAAGGAATTTGCTTTGTGGGCTTCCCTTATCCTTTGCAAATCCCATAGAATCTTTCATGACCGCAAAGGGTAAGAACCTCAATAGTTTTGTCGCATCAAGAAAATCCTGCACAGCTGCAGCAATTTTCAGTAGGAAGATGTCGTAGCTTGTGCTTTCATCTACACCTTTTTTCTAATGTTCCTTAACTTGAGAAGAAGAAAAAATAAGGGATCATAAGGCAAGGGAAATAGTTGCTAATCCAAGTCAAGGTATATTAAATTCAGTAATGCTCAGACATGACGTAAGTGTTCAGAATTTGTATATGAATGAAATTAAAAATATTCTGGGAGGAAAAGCTACCTAAATGTCAGAAAAAAGAAATACAAGCTATAAAATCCTATGAAAAATCACATAGACCAGAGCAAGATAGATGTGCTGTCTTTACTTAGCAAAGAAATCACAGAGGGTATGCAAATAGAGAATGAAAACGACACATTTTTACTTGATTCAAAAGCATTATCCATAATAGCATCTGCAATATGTCTGCAATAATAGGATGTAAATTGGAATTTACATAACAGATCTTTGGAAACAGGCGCTGACTCACAGTCTGAAAATGGTGTCTCCAGTAGGGAAAGTCAACTGATAGCAGGAAAACTTCACAAAACACCTATTGCATATTCCAGGATTCACCCATTTGCCCCCCTTTCCTGTTTGTGCAGAGTATTCATCTCAGGCATCAGTTGTAATAAAATTCAAATATCTGGTCTTGGAAACCTTTGGTATGTTGCTCCTGATTAGACAAGTCATTTTCCCTGGGATGAATTAAATTCTTGTGAACGGTGATAGATTGACAGCCCTAAAAACTGGAAATCCTCTATTTACATTCATCTCCCTCAGCCTGGAATTAATATACTGTTCCTGTCTTCCTTTGTCTGCAAGCAGACATGTTCCCCAGACCGCTGGTTTTGGTGCGTTCTGTGCCTGGCTTCCCATCTTCCTTTTGCCTCTCAGCAAAGGGTGCCTAGCCAAGGAGTCATGGCTGCTGTCTGTTGAGTGGGAAAATGAGTCACCAATTTAACTAAGCCAGCAGTAGGATTCTTCTGCTGTTGTTTTTATTACCTCCATGGTCAGGGCTTCAGTTATGTGACAGTCCCCAACAATATCCAGTCCAAGGATGGTTGGATGCCTTGATTCACATGGTACTGCAGAGCTGAGCTCAGACCTGGTTTAGTTCTGATATTCCTTGCCCGTACAGTCCATGGTTGTTGCTCTGTCCTTCCTTTGCTGGCTGATGTACAGAATTTTTCAGACCTAACTAGTGTTAGATCAGAGTCCAGTATGGGATTATTAATTTTGGATGAGCTTTGCTAAGTCAGACTTCTGAATACTCCATTAGATTCCTGGGAATAATCTATCTGTCCAAATGTAGATGACCAGTATGGGACTCTTTTTTGAGCTTGGAGCTTGTTCTCTATTATAGTGACATAACGATAGAGAGAACAGCACTTTTAAGGTGTTCCTCTGACCTTTCTCAGAGTGTAGGGTAAAACGGATTGGGACCCTAAAAACACTCAGTTCTCCCCATGGAATATATAGCCCTAGTCCCATGTCTAACCTAACAAAGCCAGAGGTAGGTACATGTTCAAACAGAATAATGGCACCTTTGTAATTAACACCTATTTTTTTGCTAGACCACCTCAGCCACCCTAAGGTTTTGGTATAATCATGCATAGTTAATGGTAAGTAGTGTGAGTTAATACAGGGTGAGGAAGGAAGGGACAGGATGTCGCTCACACGTCTTTATATTTTATCTTATGTGTCTAAATATCCAAGAGGCTATAGAGATATTGTAAATGCCTTCCCTGTTCCTTTCCTGAATCCAAGTCCCAATCCAGTTTTCAAAAGTGTCATTAAATGTCATGGTAATTTTTGATACCATTCATTGTAATTTAGGACTCTGTACAGTTCATTCATTTCTAAGCTCTCTAATTAGAGAGTACATGAGTGTTAGTTTTTCATAATACAGAATTCTGTCTGGTAAGTATTAGATTGATACCATATGCATTTTTTTTCAGATAAGGCATCAGATAAGTGTTGTGCATTAATGACTTAAAAGCATGAACCTCTTAAAATCAGAAGAATAAGTTTCCTGTATCCCATATCCAGTATGCTGAACTGTCAGTCTCCCTTCAGTTCCATCAAATAGTTTAGTTTTTCTTCATTTCCAGAAAACATGTGAAAAAAAACCTTGATACTTAAAAAAATAAAAAACCCAATATAATCAGCACTAGGTTGGTCTTTCCTAAATGTTTGCCTGTTTACCTTCCTCAATCTACCTCCCTCAGACTCTTGGCTAACAAATACTTTGAGTTTTACTCAAAGTAGCCATATCACTGATCTTTACATCTTTCTTCACCATATGTTGTTCCATTTTCCTGACACCACAGTTTTTATGCCACATGCATTTTTTACTCAGGGTGAGTACATCTCTAACAATACAAACTGTGGGATTTTGTTAAATTGTGTAACCCTGACACAGTTTTATGGCTTTCCCTAAATTCAGTCTATGATTAAATGTATTCTCGGTCTTCTTGTTGACTTAACTATTGAAAGTTCTCTGGCAAAACAGGCAGAACAAACTTCACTGGGAGCTGTATATCCATCATAAAATTGCTCGAAAGTGTTATCTGTCCAGCCTGGTTGTATTTTTCATGGTTTATCACAAATTAGTGTCACAGATAGATTGCAGTTTGCAACCTGCAGTTGTTCATCGGAGTTAACTTGGTTGTCAGGACAGCCTTTTTGCAGTGCTTTAAGCTTTCATAACTTTTGTGCATGAAACTGAACTATTTTTCTAGCTGGCTGGGGGATCAATGCATGTGTCATTAGAGCATACGGAACAAGGCTATGTTACTCTTTTGAGTTTGATTTAGGATACGTGGCATGACAGCCTTCATACTTTTTGGAAGTGTCTGCACATAAATGAGTGCAGTATGGAGCAACTCAAATCATGAACCTTAAAAATATTTTACCTGTGTTTTAGATCATCCTCCAAATCTTCAAAATCATTCAAGACTTAGAACTCCACCACCTCCAATATCACATGCTCACACCCCAAATCAACATCACGCGGCCTCTATCAATTCCCTAAACAGAGGGAACTTCACTCCACGCAGCAACCCCAGCCCAGCTCCTACGGACCACTCTCTTTCTGGAGAACAACCAGCCAGCACACAAGAGCCAGCCCATGCTCAGGACAACTGGTTACTTAACAGTAACATCCCACTGGAGACTAGGTAGGTCATTTTCTTTAGTACTTTACAAAGTTCTGACTGTGTGTGCTAAGGATGTTATGGAAAATACACACATCTGAATAGCTAGCCGTTCAGTTTGTGAACTGGTGCTTGGCTTAAGTATTTTGAGTTGTATTTATTATTCCTTGTGTCTTTTCTATTTTGACTATGAGAAGAGGAAATTGCTCTTCTTTCATAAACTAAAAATATTGTCTTTAACAGCTGCTCTTAAGGTTATTTTCCTCATTTAAAATTGGAATCAGGATTATAAATTAAAATGTTCTTGGTTTTCTTTCTTTTATTTTCCTTTAATGTCTTTTCTTCCTATGTGGTAGGATAAATCAATATCCTATTTAAGAAACTGAAATCAGTCAATATATTGAAAAGATTTAGTCTTCTATCTGTGCCTTGTCAAGCAGATACTTTTGTAGTACATCATTCAGGAAAGGTTGATCTTGTTTTACCTAATGAGGAGAGGTCAGCTGCAGCATTTTACTATCCTACAACGTTGCTCCAGCAAGCATGAAACACTGGATAGTAGGGCATCAGTCAATTAATGATGTTTCCATTTAGCATTTAAATTCTTTTCCACCTATGCAACACACAACGAGTATGACCAGGGTGCATCGAGTTGTTCTAGTTCGTAGCTTTGTTTAGGTTCTATGCAGGTTCTGGAAAAGGGAGTTGTCATACTCCCTCAGCCCCAGTCCTCCCATCTGATGGTGAGTGCATCTACTTCCTGCTGTCCACTTGAAACTCAGTTTTTGCATTCTCTGGAGGTTTTGCTTCACCATTTCCTTTGCTACTGAGAAGCCAATGGAGGTGCTGGAGTCATTAGCCCCCATACATGGTATCTTCTTCAGTTTGGAGAGAAGTCTTCCAGACCTAACATGGTTTACTTAGCTGCCTTTTTTCTCTCATTTGTCTTACCTTCTCAAACCAACAAGAAAGATTTTAGACAGCAAAAAACATACTAACAGAAAACTGAGCCAGGGGCCAAATTTGTCGCATCGCTGCCTTTGGGAATCTCACTGAGATCAGTGGTAGCTGTGTCTGTATCCTGGGACAAAATGTACCCAGTCTTGCCAGCTTCTGCTAAGAAAATAGTTTTTAAAAGTGAACACTTCTGTTGATGTTTTTGAGAATGAGCTATGTGTGCTGGCCCTCTGAAACTTCCAAAACAGACCTCAATCTAACATTTTATGTCGTTTAAGGATAATTAATTTCTCTGCAACTGCTTGATTAAAAAGACTCAACTAAGAAGCCGGATCCAAAAGATTAAGACAAAATTATGAGCAAGTACTGCAAGTGTGATTTGGCAACAATTTCAGTAATTATATTGTGTTACTGATTCTTGAGCATATATACCCAAGCAGTGACTTTTATGTGTTCTTTCTTTTGGGGGGAAAAAAAAAAAATACAGTAAAAAATACTTAGGCCCCACTCCTGCAGCCCGTTTCTGAATAATCCCCTATAATTCTGGAGGAAGCCCTGTGCCTTTTTCTAAACCAGGTTGTGAATTCTTGGGAGAAGAGATAATATACTGTTTTAATAGTGCCAATACATCCTCACATCTGACTGGGGTCTCTCAGAACCCACCACCTTAAAATTGAGAAGGAATGTCCTTGCTGCTGGATCAATGGAGGAATGTCAGAGATAAAAGCTCTTTGCTGAAAACATCCTGCCCCCATTTGTCCAATTCTAGTGGCAATCAGAGAGGGACAACCCTACCGCATCTTAATAAATGCAGGAGTTCATAGACGGAACAATTATCTGGCTAGTCCTGCACTGTTCCTGTTAAATTGTAAATGAGCACATCCTTAAAGAGTGTCCTCATTTCTTCTCCATGAAACCATTGTGGATGAAAATTTTTCAAGATCTGAAGCAGACTGTTCTTTCTGCAAGTTGGGTTGGTCACATTATTGTGTTAACTGGACTAAATGTTGGAGGTCTACCTGCATGAAGAGATCCTTCTGCATCATTTGATGATTTCACTTGCATCACAAATCAGTCACATTTGTAACTGATACTTAATTTAACCATTTTATTAATTAGGTAGAAAACAGGTCGTTTCAAGACTGGTGTTGTGGCTTTTCACACACTGGTTGGAATGGCATAATTTTTCCCAGTGTCCCTTCAGACAATGAACACGCTGGAAGAGAATGTGTAATTTTATGCCAAACAGCAAATAAGTACATTTATAGAGCACGACTGACAGGCTTTTGTTCCTTCACTAAACAACATTAAGAAAATAAAATGTGTTATAATGGTGTCATAATGCAAAGAGGCTGTACTGCATAGACAACCAGTAAATCTGTGACAAATCTCCACTCTAAAAGTCTGCTCTTCCAACATGCAGAGGTCTTCCACTTCCTTTGGTGGGAATTCTGTAGACGTAAAAGACCAGGCTTCAGAGGTGTTTAGCAAATTTGGATGCCGAATTCCACCTCTTCCATGAAGTCGACCTTCCCCACTGCAAAGACTTTTAGAACCAAAAAAAGACCTCCACCTAAGAGACTAAAATGTCCAATATGTAAAAAAAATAAATCCTGGCCAAGAGACATTAATCCAAGAATTAAGGCCTTTGAAGTATAGCAATAGGAGATTATAGTAATCTCATGTCAAAAATGGAATTGTATTTCTGTTGAATATCCAGTTTTTTTAAATCCCATATTAGTCAACAGAGAGAGAAAACATGAAGAAAAAGCTACGTCTTTTAAACGGGGATTGTCACAGGCTGTGAAAGGTGCCGACAGTTACAGATTTTAAGCACCCCAGAGTTTGAAGAGGCTTGATTTTGACTGCCATGGACTCCAGGCAGTATTCAGAACTGGGAATTTAGGATGGTTTGTCACTGCCTGGAAATTTCCATACTGTAATGCAAAGGCAAGCAGAGATGTGTAGCACAAGCATGCAACTGACACGATAAGCATATCCTATATCTGAGAACTTTATATGTTGCAAGAGGAAGAGCCCCTCCTCTTCTCTCCCTCCTTTTCATTAGTTTCCCTTTACTCCCTTTTCTCTGTTTCTCCTTTTTCCTCTTTCTTTTCCTGTCTGCTCCCTTTTTTGTTGCTTTAAAACCAATATATTATCAAGGTTGTGATGAGAAGATCTTTGCTCAGCAGTCACTCCTGACAGGTAAGTCAGTTCCCCCCATATTTATTCCTCACTCTTCCTTCTTCTGTGGCCTCCTTTCTGTTCCTTTACGTTTGACCTTGCGGGAGCAAATAAATGCCAACTAGATGGATGTTTAGTTGACAAACCAACAGCTTTCAGGAGACTTCCATTCCCAGGGAATTTCATGTGCTAATCATGTAAGGTCAGATTCTGCCACCACGCCTCGTAATGAGAAGGGAGAGTGTTTTGTAACTAGACAGCTGTTCACAGGTAATCTCCAAGGGAGCAGACTCCGTCCAGCCTTCAGTGAGGAGGACAGTCATGCATTAGTCACCTCGGTGACCCAACGACCTCTCTGTTGCAAATACATACATTATAAGATTATATAACCCTCCCCTCTTCTGCTTTATTGACAATCCACAACTGAAATTCATGGAACCAATTTGACATGGATTTTAACTACTGATGAACTTTTATTGATTGGTGTGTTGCTAGGTGCCTTCCCTCTTACCCATTAAACGCTCAGTGCATGCACATATGTTGCTTCTTTTTGCATTGAATTCAACATCCAACCTTTCCTGCATTCCCAGGGAATGTGAGGAAGCCGCAAACACTTGGGGATGGATTGATGCCTCAAGTGCTATGGCACACAGCTCATGCATGTCGATCCACTTTACTCCAAAGCTGTGGATAGGAGTTGCTTTACTTTCATTCAGATCAAGGAGTAGATCTGTTTTGTCAAAGCAGCCCTGAGGCCTCCCAAAGCAGTGAGTTGAGCTAAACAAGTGCTGGCATTAGCAGCAGGAAGAGGAGGAAGTAGAAATGAAAATTAAAGTTGAGGACATTTTAGAAGAGACAGTATCAAGGTTTGTATAATGTGACAGGGCTAGTTTCTCTTGGTATAGCATGTTACCTGAATCCAGTTTCTTTGACCAAGGAGTTCTTGTTTGAGTTCACATCGTGTCACTTATATCCTGTAAGCACTTAATCCTGCATAAGTGATAAAGTGTCACAACGTTGTTATGTTCCTTTGCCACTTTTGGCCAGGGAACTTATTCACATTCAGGCTTAGATTCACTTTTGATGCTGAAAACAGACATGGGCAAAATCAGGACTGTTTTTTGTTTTAAAAAAGATGGGAAGAATGTTCTTTTGCCAGGTCTTGAGAAACAAGCCTGAAGGTGAGAAAGACATAGTCTGTTCCCAGCTGTGCCTCTGACTTAATTCTTTATGCTCCTGCTATTCTTCTCAAAAAGTACAAAACAGTTTAACATATATAGGTCAAAATGTAACTCATCAAAGTGCATGCCGGAGAGGCCAGATATTGCAGAATGCCACTATTGTGTGCAAAGTCAAAACCAGGCTTTTTCACGTGCAGGCCTTAAGTATCTTGCCTATTGCCTGTATTATCCAGATTACAGCCAATACTCTGGTATTGGAATTTGGGTTACAGCATAACCTTTTTCCAGCTTCTATCTCCTTATCACTGAGAGACTTTTTTTAAAAATATTTATATTGAGCAAAACTTGCATTTTGAAACTTCTAAATAGCAAGTTATTGCTCCACAGAGGAAAACAAATTAATCAAATTGGTAACTAAAAAGTTCTCAAATGCAAAACTGAAACTTAAGCAAAGAAGTGGCAGATTTTCACTGGAAATCCATGAGGACATTAGATGGAAGTGCACTACCAAGTTGTTGGCCACAGTGGGATATAGACACTGTGGTGTGACTTTTCAGAGTAACAATAACACAGATGCAGGAGTACAGCAAGGTTACAGCTGTGCTGGATTGAAATCTAGTCTTTTGAATCCAGCAGTTCAGAAGGTTTCATGTGTCACTGGCAATAAATAATGTGAAATGAACAAAGACGTCAACTTTTTTTTTATACATGCACATGGGCGTGTGTGCTTATATGTGTGTATATGCATATATATAGTGTATATAGAGAGAAGTGAACATTCTTGAAAGCTATATATGTATATGTGTAGCATCTTATACATATAAATATATGGTCCATCATTCTAATTCCATGCACAACTGCACTATAACCATTGTGGTTTATAAGATCACACTTCATATATGCATGACTCACTGGCTTCATTCATGTTTCCATATGTATGTAGAAACATAGCAAAGCAGACATTCCTAGAGACATTGCAGGACAACCTCATTGAGATGGACATTCTCACCTCCTCCCGACATGACGGTGCTTACAATGATGGGTATGTGACACTTACCTGGTCTTCCTGTTTACTGTACAGTCATTATGATCCTTGCATGAAAGCATTTGGTCATATCAATGATGTTTAAGGGCAACACCATTGCTGGCCTCTTCCAAGATGGCTTTAAAAACATGAGGTTCTGGGGCTTGGAGCACTGTGTCCTGTACATATTAATGGCAGATTCATTAATATGCTAATGAGCCACAGCATGCCATTTGCTTTTATTCCCTTGTTGTTTTGAAAGTCATTTCATTAGTAAGAAGTACCTACAGCAATTTTGAGTCCCATGTAAACTAAGATTAATTTAATTTTCATAAAAATCTTAAACCATTATTGTGTTGGCAGCCTGGTACCTCATTGTTAAACTGGTATTTTCCATATGCCTTATTTTACAAGTGTCTGCTAGTGGTGTATGTAAGGCACGCCTTTGATTTTGACTTAACCACCCATTCTGGCATCTTCACCTAACTTTTGATCACTTAACTTTTAAGTTATAAGCAGCTTTTAACTTGACACTTAGAGTTAAAAAACTGTTGACCTCATGTTGGCAGTTTCTAATTTGGTAGCCATCATTAACTGAAGATCTAACTGGTGTACTTGAACACTGTGGGTACCTCTTTGCTCAGAACAGATACATCTGTGTCTAAATAAGTACTTTCCAAAACACGGGATAGTATCTGACTCTTTGTAAAAATGAATGTTTTGATGTAGAGCATTAGTAGAAATAATGAATCTTTCTGTAATGCTCAGCAGTCATGCTTAGAGTACCATAAAACCATGGCTGTAATACTACAAACACCTATTTTGGAGAATTATGTGTTACTATATACTGCACGAATCAGTGACTTTTCTGCATGGTGATGTTTCTGCCTGTGACATTTCCCCCTGTGACTGCACAAGTGACTTCAAGGGGAAAATAGAGTCACGTCTTCATCTGGTATAATCCACTGGCTTGACTGACTCCCGTGGATCCATGCTGATTGCATTTATGCTGGCTGCAAATCTGGCCCCATAAACCATGGCAGAATGTGCAAACTGCACTGAGGCTGTTTCTCAGTCCTCAGAAGCTGCGTTTTTGTTTTACATCAGCATGGTGATAGACGAGTCAGATCTGTTTCCTAAGTTTCATTCCCGGAATTTGAATGCCTTGTACTTCATGATGTCCCACCAAAATTAGGTTTTTCATTTAGGATTCCCATGGAGAGAACTCCCATTGGGACATTTCATTTCAGGAACTCATGGACTGCAGTGGGTTCTTTTTGTGCTGACTTTCATGAGTCTCACAGAAGGTCCTCATAGGCTGGCTCTCAGGCTGCGTTTGTAGTAATGGGCAAAATACGGTGCCTCCCAATGTGTCACTGGACAGGAAACACTGTTGCCTTTGACAGTAATTCACACTTTTTAAAGGTAGGCATCGAACTGAGGTGCTCTGGACTGCTTTCTGGAAGCAGGTGCCTCTCCCCGCTGGCGATACACAGGACACAAATTCTGGGCTTTGATGCTTTTAGCCGTACCATTGTCCGATGCTTAAATTTGCCAGGCGGGGACAGTGTGAATATTCCCCTCTGTGACAATTTGGGTGCTATGGAATGGCTTAAGCTCTCTTTCCCCATCTCCATTCACCGATGCCATACAAAAAAAGCTCTCATGCAGTGATCAATGAATTGGTAAACGCCCTCCCCTCTTTAATCTGACCTACGCTCCTCTTCAGTCTCCATAGGGCATTTCTGTGGGAGCGTGAGCAGGCCTCCAGTGCTGCCCATGCCACCAGTCTGTCGTAGCTGTGCTTGGGGTATTCATCTCACTCTAACGCCAGCTCTTCCACAGAGGGGACTCCTGCCCTTGAAGAGTTCTCTGTGGCATTGTTGGCATTGTGATTTTTCGTTTTCTTTTGTTTTGTTTTCCTTTACTCTGTGTGACTTGCCTTTGGTTTTTATTCTTCTCTTTTGTGCATGCCATCCATGTCCGTAGCCAGCATTGCGTGGAGCTGCTTTCCTTTTCCCGGCAGCAGTCGCCATCCTCCCACCCCACGTCTCCCTCGGCTTCGATTTGTGTGAGGAGTCACTTGCTGTTGGTCTTTCTTCCCTCAGGCACTTCCTGTTCAAACCTGGAGGCACTTCTCCCCTTTTTTGTACAACATCGCCGGGATATCCCTTGACGTCCAGCACTGTGTACTCACCTCCCCCTAGGCCCCTTCCCAGAAGTACCTTCTCTAGGCCTGCCTTTAACCTGAAGAAACCCTATAAGTACTGTAACTGGAAATGCGCTGCTCTGAGTGCCATTGTCATCTCAGTCACGCTGGTGATCCTGCTGGCGTATTTCATAGGTAAGCTTATTTCTGGTTTTTTTTCTGCTTTTCTTTCATTTCTGTACAAACCCACCCATAATGCTAACGTTTGGGAAGCAGAGGGTCAAGATCGTGGTACAAAGTGACAGGGAAATAAGGCCTCTGTTGACTTAATCGGGGTTGCCGTGCTATGGTAGGGAGCCTAACACATGTCTTAGAGCCAGAAGAGCTTAGTCAAACGTGAGTCACACGTTGTGCTCCCTTCGGTGGCACGGACTGTTTACATCCTGCAAAGGAATGTGTACCTGGAGTGAGACAAACCCGCCAGGCTTTCTCAAAGCAGCCCATTAAAACAGGCAGGAGGTCCGTGTTCCAGTCACAGTGACATCCAGGTCCGTGGGAGTTCTCTGCCATTGACTTTGATGGAACAGGGTCAGAACCAAGATCCTGATATGCAAAAATGCGGTTTTATTGCATCTTTTGGTGGCACATCCTAGCCATTTAACCAACTATATCGAAGTTCACAGGTTGACCTGGAGGATGGAGAAGGACTGAGTTTAGATTGTGGTCCAACAGGGCCTTTTTTGAGTAGGGAGAGTTGGGGAAATTTGCTACTTGGGTGGACAAGCGGTGGATTTTTCTTGAGCTGTGCGTGATCTGAATTTCTTTGTTTTATAAGGGTTGTCAGTGTTCATTGCAAAAAAGCATTCTCAGTGTTTGTTGCAAAAGTAATTGAACTGTTAGAAGTGAAAATTGTATTTTTCAGTCTGTAAAGTTGGGGTGTTACCATTGCTTTTTCTTCAGTTAGATTTGATATTTGTGTTATAAATGTCTTAAAAAGGTCCATTCCTAGACTTCTATTTTAAACTCTCAGTGGTGCAAACTCTCGTTGTCAGAGACTTACAGATGTGATCATGGGTAAAAAAGCCCATTTCTCATGGCACAAATGAGTCTTTTTGATTTCTCTGTGACTTCCTGTACACTAATGATCTATAAAAGGTTGTGGTTAGAATTACAAATCTTAGCCTGGATCGAAAGATTTTTGCTTTCATTTCACATGAGTATAATTAGCACTACCACAAAGGATTGCTTTTACTGTGTTCCTTTTATGTACACTTCTTTAATGACTGATACTTTTCCACTTCTGCCTTGCATCATACTCTGGTCACTTTTATGTCTCCTGTAAGAGGAGCAGAAATGATTAATTAACCAACATTAAATCAGCAGCAGTTTGATGAAATATGCAGTCAATTTTCATCATTTGCTATATATATTTGGACTTGCCTTTCTCATTTGTCTGGTGTTCTCCTTATGCCCTGAACATGGTTCCTTTGGCCATTATCTCAGTGTGTCAGAGGAGTATCGTTAGAATAGCAGTGCCTGTTAATTCTGATGGAGGAGGTGTGTGCCATTAGACAGATTGAGAAGAGTTTCGTTTGCCACTCAGTATTCTCCAACTCAAAAACCTTTTTCAGAGTTCTGAAAAGATCAGGCTCCTGTTTAAAATCACAGTTAATGTGGTTAAAAGGTAGGTCCATTGAGTGCTCTCCCATCCTTTTTTCTCCATTCAGATGAATTCTGTGGCATTTGCCAGGCTCCACGGATGGCTGGCAAGGTGCCAGAAATGCTGATCAGGTTGAACTGCTGTAATTATGGGTCATAATTACTAATTTCTAAAGGAACTATCAATTATTAAAAATCAAATTCGATGGTTCAGTTCAGCATAAACATATTTAGCAAAGATTGTCTCTACCAGACCCAGTGTTCTAATCAACAAGCATAAAGGCAGATATTTAATTAGATTTTGATGAAAAATTGTGTTTAATTTCAAGTATAATCAATTATTAATTACTGTAATGAGTGACTCTGGCGGGGTTTACTAATTAACTCATTTAAAAATTATGAATAACCTTTTCATTTGTAATTATTTTCTACATCCTGTCAAGTTGCAGACGAGAATTGTATCACCTAACCCAAAAGAAAAAAAATGAATCAGGGAGTCAAAATGTTTGTACTTTCACTAAGTTAAGCTGCGACATTTTGCATTCTGATAAAAACTATGCAATTCTTCACAGGAACTTGTTCATCCTTTTAAATAACCTGGTCTGTTTGCAAAACAAATTAGTTTTTCCTCCAGTTTTTGTTCCCCCCCATATTTGCCTAGTTGCATTTTCTTACAGATACCTTTCCTCATTTAAGCTGTATCTTGCTCTTTTTGATGCCATGGGAACTATTTGAGTGGTAAAAGGTATAACTTAATCATGAGTAAGAAGGTCTAATCTATATAACGGCTCATGAGTGTTGGGAACTTGGCTACTTTCCATCTGCTCTTGTTAGTTAAAACAACCATAGAAATTATCTTTTTAATGACCATTTTCATCCTCCAAAGCAAACTGAGGTCATTGGAAAGACTCCCATTTATGTGAATGGACTTTGGATCGGGTCCCATTGCAGTGGCTTGGCATTTACTCTGTTTTTTTGTACACTGATTGGTTGATGGAAATACTTCAGAGTAGTGTCTAGGGCTTCAGGATACTCTTCACAGCATCACGCACGTCACAGTCCTCCGTTTAAATATTGAAAACTACCCATCACAGGCCTTAGCTACCTGTACAAGCGTGTGGAGCTAGAGACATCAGGAGATACACGAGGGACTCTGCTATTGGCAATACTTTTTGTGTGACAGATGCTCAGACACAACTGTGATAGGTGACCATCTGAGGCAGGCAGAGCTGCATGGAAACAACAAGGCACTGGATCATTTCTGAAGTTCTTTGCTGAAGCCAGTTCATTTTTGAAATTCATCTGAAGCACTTGCTACATCATTTGTTTAAGGCTAAAAGGCAGAGTTTCCATTATTTTATGAAAGTTTTTATGGTATTTAATAGTCTGAGGTTCATTTATCTTGCTGGGCTTTTTCAAGGAAGAGGAGAGGAGGCATAAATAGAAGTCTGTGGAAGCCGAACGGCTGGTATCATGTGTCAACACTGCGATCACGCTGAAGGTTTTACAGGGCTGAGTCACTGGTCTGGAGAGATAATGACAAACAAAATATAACAGGGTGTATTAAACACCAGAAGCTGGTTTTCATCTGAATTAACCAGCTTTTGATTGACTTGTTGCCACCTTTTCAAATATTCAGAGACACACACTAAGGCAGGGGCAACAATACACATCAAAGTTTTGCACACACACAGCTTATGCAAATCTTGTGAGCTCCGCGGAAGCTTGTCTCGTGGGGTGAGAACGCCAAAGAGAAAAGCAGTGGCAGATCGGGGCTGTAACATTAAAATGGCAGGAATGGAACTGCTGGAACCACTGACATGAAAGGCCTCTTTAAGCAGCTTGTAACTGACCTGCAGATTTGCTCTTCCAGGAGGTCATGAAGAGACACCGCTTTAAAATTAAATTCACCATTTTAGGACTGTCCATTCAATTGACAGCTAAACAAGGAAAATTTTTATAGCTTTTGCTGGGATGTGGTGGGGTCTGTATGCTATGGAGCCCTGCCTTGGAGGGCTAATTTATAGTGAGATTCTTATGGCAGAGATAATACCACGAGGTATGTTCCTATCCAAATACTTTGCCAGCAGAGTTTCTGTACCTGGTAGATGCCAGACCTGCTAGCACAGCACTGTAAAGAATCTCTGACATTGCTGTACTGCTTGGGAGGAAGATGTCTGAGTTCAGAAACAGAAAAGACCTGTTTGATTGTCCAGATCTCCATGCCCAGCAGCTGTTTGGCTAGATCCATGGAACAGTTTCTAAATGAATTAGTGATGGAGAATAGTTTCTTTCTTCTGAAACAGAAGGTATTATCCTCTGGCTGATGTAGATTCCAGACTAGATGGAAGTACAATTTGATGTAGTTAAGCACTTGCAATTTTCCTATACTTAAGCATGTGCTGCGGTTGCATTGCATGAACAGCAAGAAAGATGGGCATTTGATTTAGATTAAAGTTAGGGCTGGAAAACATATTATGAAGCCAAAACAGTCATTCATTTGATTGGAGTCAGAGCTCTCTCTACTTTTCAGCTCTGTGTTCGTTTGAACTCCGTACAGATGCAGCTTCACTTAAAGAACAGTGTTGCTTGCTACAGGCAAAATGCTTTGACAGTAAAACTGTACTAGGACTATGATGTGTTTATAAAGTGTCTTTCTTTTTATTGTCTAAAAATCACCCTGAAAGCTAACTTTGTCTCAGTTTGTCCATGATTCTTTGATGCTATGTAATAAACCCAATTTAAAGCAGCTCTCCAAAGCTCTTAGCTATCTAACTAGTTAGCTATGGATGTATAGTGTACCAATTACCATGGTGTTTACATGCCACTTGAGATCAATAGGAAAACTTGCTAATGCTTAATTATTAAACTTGAGTGATATATCTTAATCCTACATTTATACCTTGATATTAAGGTTTTTATTCAAGTTAAAATATAAACCAATTCATTACCCTGCCAACAAGTTTCGTTCATTTTCTGTTTTAATATTTCTTTTCTGATCCCAGATTAAGTTCTATTTTGCTACTGTTGCCATTTGTTCTTTTGATTTATAAGGGTCTTTCAATGTTTTCTATTTCCATCTTATCTTAGATGAAATGCAGAAACAGTAGCTAAACAATCTGTTCTAGCAAAGCCTTTACATTATGAAGTCAATCTGTTACCTAAAGAGGAGCTTCGAGGTCCTTTCTTGTTTCTTTCACATCTTCACAAAATTACTGCACACGGTTCACTCAGTAACTTTGGGTCTCATTTACTTCATTTTACCCTTAATCTATAAAACTGTCAGATCCAGTCTGAAAGGTGCTACAGTATTATCAGTAATGTATTTTATGTACTATAGAGGCTTGTGAAACGTAACATTTCAGGACACTGATTAAGAGGGACCATCATCACGACCCAGCACTACCATTTTTACCTTTTATAGTAGAACTCGAACATGTGGGGTTTTTCTGTTAAACCTGGCTCTTATTGTGCCAAATGCATAAAAGCATGGTTGGTGCCACTCCTGCACTAAGTCATACAGTTTAAATTACATCTAGCTCTTTCTTTCACACCCGGTGACATTTGGGAAATACGTGCCTTATTCTTCTCGTGTGCATGTTCCTCTTAAACTGCAGCAACTCCATTTACTTTAGCATGGGTTCAAATGGAGTCAGAGTTCATGGCATTGGTCCCAGTGTCCGTAGCAAGAGCTGGACCAAACCTGGAAAAGTCTGCATATGTTTTTATATATTCCTGATTCTGGAGATTGACCTGACTAAAGACAGAATATACATCAGGACAGAAGTTGACCCTTCAATCCAGTTTTGAATGATCTTCTTGTCTTTTTTGTTGTTGTTGAGCTCTAAATTTTGCCCCTGTAAATTATCTCGGGAAAGCTAAGACATGAAAATAGTCTCAGCTCTATGGAGAGATGCCATCAATGTGCGCTTCCAGCTGATTGTTCAAAAATGCATGGAGTTGTAGGAATCTTTTTGCGTCGTTTGTTCCATAGCAGAGAGTTGGGAAGATCACAGGGCTTTGTGTTAGCCTCAATCACACTTCACTCTTGTTAAGGAATAAGTGAGGGCAGCTGCTGTGTGTGTAAAGTTTACAGGAGGCTAGTTGAGTAGCACTGAGCTCGGGAAAGCCGCCTGCGGGAATCTGGCAAAAGAAACTTTCCCTGGTCAGATCCGCAATGAAATAGTGAATCACTGAAATACTTCAGCCCCAATCACTTTACTGACATTCCCCCATCTTCCTCTCCACATGCATGCGCACACAGCATTGTATAAAACACAGACAGATCCCCAAAGTACAGCTCAGTATAACTACATTAAGGAATGTTATGTACACATTTTGCCAACGTGACCAAGAAAAGGCATTTGATCATTAGCGTGGTACCTGTACACAAGATAGTAATCATCAGAGAAATGAGAAAGACACAAAATTAAAACCAAGATGGGCTATATTCGGTCTTATATTTCCCAATTTTGTTGTCTTTCGTTGCTGCTTTAGGTGCATGGTGGTACGAATTATAACTCAGCTCTTACTTTCCATCACCTGCAAAGTCAGAAAGAGCTGTTTGTATTGTTAGAGGATTGTGTGCATCTTTTGGTTTGGATTTTGCACTGTATGTTTGGATAGCAGCTACTGTTAGCTTTATAGTTTAAAGTAAAAGAAGAGATCAATTCATTCAGGTGGGTGTTAAAAAACTCACTGTAGAAACTCCATTAAAGAACATCCACTGTTTTGATCTAAATAAGATGTGTAACCTGACATTAAAAGTGTTGGGACAGGAGAAATATATGATGATGTATATGCTATTGAAAGAGAGACTCTGCCAGAAAATATTACTGGAAAGGGATAGTAGAAGATAATATAAACCCGCTAATTTTGTTAAGAGTTGCCCAGTCTGGGCAAACTGGGAAGTATTAAAATTTAGGTATTCCATTTGATGGCAACATGTTCTGAACTTGGCAGCAAAATTTCTGCTTTGCAAAGCAGTTAACACTTCTTCAAAGTCTACACTGATAAAGAAGCTGGTCAAGTACTGCAGCTTTTAGGAACAAATTCAGTGTATATTGGAGGCAGGAAGAAGGAAGATTCCCATAATTTTCATTTAATACTCTTTTCTTAATTTTCAATGTTAAAAGCTATAAACACTATCAGATCATGTAGGCTGACCTCTTAGGACATTGAAGGCTAGTAAACTCCAGCTACTTTACCATTTTTACGTAGGTAAGTCACATATCTACTTCAGTTCACTTCTTCCCAACTTACATGTGTAAGGATCTCATTAGTTCTTTTTGGCTATAAAAATTACATTAGGACATTGTTATACAGCATCTTCTTGTGCTTACTCCTTAAATCATTTTCAGTCTCTGCTTTCCAGTTGCCAGTGTCCCATTTCATGGACACAACTTGCAATCCATTATCCTAAGTGTATAGGCTGGCCTTTGACACATTTTCCTTGAACCTTAAGTACATTTTGTTTGAATCATTCAAATTTAGTAGCTGTCCAGCTCTTCTGTTTATCTGTTCTGTCCTCATCATTGTATTTGTCACTTGAATAGTCTTTGAGTCATCTACATATTTAGTCGTCCATGATTTTATATTTACTTATGTAACATTGATATAGATGTTGGATAATTTCAGGCAGACTGTCAATAGTTGTATTTCACAAATTTTAACAATTTGACTGTTATTCAGCAGCGATGGTCATTTTAAGGTCTTTCAGTTTTTAAGCACATGCATACATTGCTTTTTACCATTGGAAAGTGCTTGTTTCTTTGATCGAAAGTCATACCAAATTAAATCAAATGTCTTAATAAACTGTAATCTTGTCAAAAAATGAGTAACTGTTTCTTAAGATCTATTTTTCACAAAAGCAATATGGTTGGCCTGAGTTACCATACTTTCACTTCCTTTATTCTTCATCGGTTGAATTTTGTGTTATGTTTTCCATTATTTTGTCTGTAATAGATGTCAGGCTACCCTATCTGAGTGACTTGCATCCTCTTCTTTTCCCTTCTTAAATATTTGTACAGCATTAACCCTGTTCTAATCTCTTGGTAGCTGGTTCAGTATTAATCAGTGAGTCAGATTCCTCTTCTGCTATCTCATTTGCTGGGTGCAAGTTAAATGAGCCTGCAGATTTAAAAATGTTTGTCCTTGAATATATGTAGTTTAATATAATTCTTGGTTATTAATGGACTGGAAAAAAATGTATTTCCTGTGAAATAATTGCATTATTGTAGTTATTTTCAAAAACCAGAACAAAAATTCTTACTGAACACTTTAGCCTTTACTATAACATTATTAACAATTTCCCCATCTCCATCAAGTAAATAGCTATATTGTTGCTCAGTTTACTAGGTTTCAATACACTTTAAAAATGTTCTATTGTTCTTTGTTTTTTTCAAGCCATGTATTTTTTTCTTCATGTCCTCAGCTTCCTTTATCAACTCACTGCATGGTCTTAGATTTATATAGATTACTCTGTTTCTCTATTGTTCTGGTGTTTTATATATTACTTTTTTTTTATTTCTGCTTATTGTTTTATTTTGACACTGAATGAAGAGGTCCTTTTGTCAAAGTCTGATCCTCTTTCATCATGGTGGGATCACTGGAAGAATGACTTCCATTTAGAAGTAGACCACCATTATGACCGATTCTTTAACTGGTCGAAAGCAGGTTCAGGCTGTATATGCAGAGAGTTCCATCTGATCTTGGAGTTTGCATCAGCACACCATGAAACAACACATCGGTCACATAACATCACAGTTAGCCCTTTAGATGCTTGATCCTTTCTTAAATTTAAGAATCTTTAATATAAGGAGGGATGAGTTTAATTCCATCTGTTTTTAGTAAATGGTAAGATATGGGCTCTAAGCTTTTATAAGCTTTTACCAGTTGCTTTTAGTGAGTTTTTATAGTTGCCATAAGCCCCTAGAAAAGAAAATAACAGCATGCTGACACCAAAAGTGCTGGCCTTGCCTTTATGACACTGCCACAGATGTGCTGCTATAATCTTCATTTCACGGCTTAGATTGACCTTTGCACACAGGCGCTGAAAAGGAATCAATTTTACCGATCTTAATATCTACTGGAAAGAGTTCTCCTCGAGTCCATGTTTTTACTTCATACTAATTAGTGTGAAATAACATAATTTAATTGAAGTTAAGTGGAGACAGAAAGAAATGTTTCCCATAATGGACTTTCTTTCAGTGTTTTTAAATACCATACATTTTTGTGGGTAATCTGTCATAACAGTAAGCTCAGTTAGGGATGTCACTGACAGTGAAAAATATTCCTCAGATACCGTTTAGTGTTTCTCCCCTGTCCTTTTCTAGCATAAATTAGAAGATGGCTTCAAAGCCTGATTTGCAGCCAGGTCATACATTTCTGTTGGGTATCCGCAGTAATGCATTCTCGAAGGATTTTTACCTGTAGTTAAAGTTGAGCTATGTGGCAGATATACATCTTTATAGTATTACGTGAAGTGTTGTTGTTAAGTATACTACCTAGGTAATGTACTAGATGACCTGTAAAATAAAGAACAAGAAGTCCAATTCACTCTTTCCCTCTGCGACAAGATATCAACACCACTGTTTATGCTGAAACTTAAAAGCTCCAAAAGCACCACTTACACAGGTCACTTTGAGATATCAGAATCTGATGCTCAATAGATAGGTAGTTAGAGGTTGTTGAATCTCTGTGTTTAAATGAAAAGCTAATAAACTCTCCCACCATCACCAGCTTTTCCTATCTTCTGCTTTATTTGATTTTATCATGCCTTAACTTCCAAGCCTGTCCTTATTGCAGTCAGAAGCTTTTGCCTAGAAAGATGATGAGAACAGCATATGTTGGCTATTTTCAAATATGGTAGCACATAACACAGCAGCAGCATGGCACCTTGCTTGCCTAGTACAACTGTAGCATCACTTCATTATGCAAAGAGACTCTTTAAAAAGCAAAGCAGAACAAGGCAGTTAGCAGAGATGATAGCTATGCTTACACTAAGTATTTCAAAAGAAACTCTAATTTAACTATCAGTGGAGCAGAATCTCATTTGATTATGACAGAAATGGTAATGAAATCAAGCATCAAAAGGGCTTCCTTACGCTTTTGGTGAAAAAAATCCCACAATCTAAGCATAATGATATTCCAAACAGTATTAATCCAAGTGGTCAGTAACGGTTTATTTATATTAGTATACCTTCTTCAGTCAGGCTCGATCATCGGCTGCTCCAGGTTGTGAAGCATATACGTGGGACCATTTCGGGCATCCAGCTGGTCCAGAATGGGTGCATTTCTATACGGTTAAACTCTTATGGATGGTCACTCCCAAACAATCTCCTGAGAATGATCCCTGGTCCTTGCTAGCTGAACTGTGCACAGGAATTCAGAAGGTATTGGCTGACCAGAGCCAAAATCATGGTAGAGTCCCTTCTAACAAATCAACAGTATAGACTATCAAGTTGCACTGCTTGGTACTACTTAATTCGCTACTATCAACATAGTCTTTGGGGATGGAGGGACAAGGCAGTGTACTATGTCCCTGAGCAAGTGCTTTGATATATTCATATTTAATGATGAAACAAAATTATCATGGTCTAAGTGAACATATGCTAAATAGGCTTGTGAGAGTAGGGGTCTGTATCCCTACTGCCAACGTAGCCATTCACTTATGCGGAACTTTGCTGTTGGATCTACTGTTATTTTATATTCATATTGCAGAAGCATGGAGGTAATGGAGAATCGTGTCACCTCTTCTCTATTAGGAAGAACAAACAATAGTGTGTGCTTTATCATATCCCTGATCCACCCAGAGTTGGCTGCCACAAAACTAGGAAATCTGAGTTCACACATGCTCAGTAGGGACCTATTTAGAGTGCAGCAGCAAAATTGTCTGCATTTGTGTCTATTCCTTCCCTTTCCAACCCCCTCCTACTGCTACCAACCGGGCTGCACATATGGCATCCCTAGAAAGCAATTGAACATGCTACAATGCTGGAGTTGCTAGGGTTGAGTGGCAATTTCTGTGCAATTGTTCTGCTCAGCACTGGGCCAGTGGAAAAAAAAATAGCCTGTGATGAGGGAATTAAAGGCTATTACAGAGTACATATGCATACAGGGGCTGATCTAAAATCACACAAGAAATCTTAATTCTGTTCTTTGCTCACTTTTGAGTGCTTGACTTGGCGAACTTTGAGTTTCTTTAGCAAATGCTTTTTTAGGTGTAATTAAATATAAAGATGGCTGTGGGTCTTTTAAGAGAACACTGTGGGTTGCACTTGCCAGCACTTGCCTTAATCTATGTGCTGGATTTAGTTCTAAGTCCAAGGGAACAAATCATCAGGTTGTGTTAAGTTTCATTATTGAGAGAGCTTTTCACACTGATCTGAACTGTTCACTTAGATTTATAGTACCTGAAAGTACTGTGTTGGATTTTGCCCATGGTCTCTGGACAGAAAAAAATTTCTAGTGTCATTAATTGTGCTGTGTCACCCACTTTATCAGCTTTCTCAGACTGTACGTTTGTATCCATTTGCTGAGCTTTTGTACAGAAAAAAAAAATGAATTTTTCCCTCTCCAAATGAACTGTTGGAACAATCTGCTTGTTTTTCAGGTTTATGTAAAGAAAAATTTGAAAATAAATTAAAACTTTCTTAGCCTGCTTTAAACATACCTGTGCATTTGTCGTCCAAAGCAGTTAAACCAATAAGATGCTCCTGAATACATGTGCAGATTAAATTTTTTCAGATCTCTTCAAAAAGTCACCAAGCTGATAAGATTCTGCTTTAGAGCTCAGTTTGACAATGCTGATGAGCACTCTGGCCCTGATCTACAAAATGTGTAAATTCGTTCTAAATTTGAAGCACCTCCATTATACTCTTGAAGTCACTAGATTTAGTCAGCCTAAGTAAAACTCAAGTTAAACCTGTGCTTTGGATGTCAAGGGATTCCGAGATTGTCATTTTGTTAATTTTTCTTACATGAACTAGCACAGCCCAACTGGGGCTCCGGTGCTATTAGAATGTGCATGGTGACTAATAACAGTAATGCAGTTTTCAGCTGATTTTAGGATTAAACCACAAGCAGCGCTCTCAAATCATTTACTTGTCTTTATCATAAAATAATGTTCATGTTCAGAAGGATAGATGAGTAGACAGCCATTTGAGAGATCAGTTCATGCATCAAGTTCTACAAAAATATTTAGATCTTAAACCTTAAACTGGGATACTAGGTTTAAACTCTGATCCCACCTCTGTTGTGCTGGGGTGATAGAAGAAGACAGGTATTGTTTGTGACTTTTACACAGCAAACTGTATTTTTTAGACTTTAAGTAACCTATTATATTAATTCGGGAAAGCAGGTTTTCTGACAATATCTGGTAGGGATAATAAGGAAGGAAGCATGTGAGAGGTTGTTGATTTACCTTACGTAAATTACAGCCTTTTTAATTAGGGTCTCACAGTTTATATGTGTGTAATGAAATGGCATTTGTAAAATTATACTGTCCACAACAGGCTAGCCCAGAATTTCAGTAATTGCAAAGCAAGGTAGGAGGCCCTCTGGTAGGGCTGCCTGTCCTCATTTCTCTAATTTAAGTGAGTACCCCAATGGGAAAACCATTATTTCTAATATTATATACACAAATTAAAACTCCATTTAGAGGTACAGTGGGACCATCTTATAATTGACTTTGATCTTGAAGAAATATCTCAGTAATATTTATAGTAATATGCTCTCTGCCAGAAAGGGTATCTAGAAGGGAAAATATTATTTTACTGAGAAAGGCCTGAGCATGTGTAACACCAAATTTACTAGAGCTGTGGGGGCTGAAATAAGTTTCTTTGGTGCAATAAGCTGCCTAATAGCAGCAAAGTGTTGCTGAGGTCCATCTTTCAACTTCCTATTCTACTTTCACAATGGTGTAGATGGTGAGGGAAATTACAGATTGTATTTAAGCAGACAGCTCCTTGGGTAAGCCACGCCACTTTTATGTCTATTTTTTTCTATAGGTTGACACTTAAAAAAATCCTCCTAAAAATACTCATAAAAATATTTAACTATACCCCTTTAAAACTGCATTTTCCCTTTCCTGAAGGAAATTACAAGCATCCAACAAGCTAGTATAGCACTGGAGGGGCCAGTGATCATCTATTAGTGGTTTGAATGGACAGGCAATCACTCGAAAGTCTTTGATCCCCAGGGGTAATTAGGAAGACATTGAATAGGAAGTGCTGACTCTTTGCATTGAACAAACATTGAGTGTAACTGCTTCATTTTATAACATGTCTTTCTAGTCACTTCCTTGAAGGTTTCAAAGAAATGTGATGCTTCAGCTGGAAGCTTTTTTTCTTCCCTATTAAAAGCAATTGGGAACGAAATTAAAATATAAAGTGTTTTCCTAAGAAGGAACTAATACTATTTGGTAGACCATCTGCTTCTATCTTAGAAATCTTTGATACAGCTCTTCAGTTAGGAGGGGTCAAAGAATAACTGGTTTGTGTCAAATCAAAGCAAGTAAATGCACTTGCAGCCAGGGCTTTATGTGATTACCTCAATGCTTTGTTTTCCCGAGAAGCAGTTCCCACTCTGGTGGCAAAATTTTAAGAGGTAGGAAGCTCTCCATCATTTGAATGCCTCCTTTGCACATGGTGATTCTGATTGAGGGAAGGGGGAAACCTTAATTATCTCTGAAAGAATTGCTTCTGGTACTTGCATAGTTTGAGCTCTGAACGTGGAGGAATGGTCAGGCAGCAGGCAAGGTCCCAGGTATTACTGGATGTATCCCATTAGCATGTCTTTACACTGAGCTGACTGTGAAAGTACCTACCTCTTACTTTAGGACATTTGAGGTCCTAAAAAAACTCCACAAACAAACACAACACAGCTATGTCTCTGTTTTATCATCTAAATCCTTCATCCTAATGCCTTCGCCCAGGGACGGGTGGATACAGATTCTCCAGTTCTCAGTATGAAGTACTTGCAGCCCAGCCCAGCAGAGCGTCTTCATCCCCAGTCTGTGAAGCAGGCTTCTAAGCCCTTTTTTCTCATTGAAGGTGGATCACTGAGCAGTCAGGAAGGGGGCAGATGAAGAATTTACAATAGTGAGCATTACCCTAAATGTCCCTCCTTATGCCTTTTTTATTTTTCTTAACTATTGTCTTGTGTCAAATAAATCAACAGGCCAGGAAGCAGAGCCATAAGACCTCCCAGCCACAAGCTGAGAGTCTTCACTTAAACAACATGTAATCAAGCTGCCTTTTGGGCTCTGTTCCTTTGTGACCTATTAATTTTACATTTCTAACTGCACAGCAGCCCCAGTGCAGCTGGATTGTGGAGAGCGCTGTGTACAGGATTCTCTGTTCCCACATGGCTGCAGTCCTGTCCTGGTGTGCAAGCTCACATTTATTTGGGCAGAGGATGATGATTTCTGAAGTCAGGTTTTCCATTCCTTGAGTAAGAACTTTAAGCCATGGAAGGAAAGCGTTTACGCATAGGAAATAATTTCAAACACTAGAAACAACACAGAGCTCTCTGCAGAGTTTTTGGTTGCAAGGTAACTGCCAATGTCCGCGAAAGAACTGACCTTGCAGGAATCCTTCTCTTCTTGCCCCACAGTGGGTGGCTCAGTGACCCTGGTATGTATGTGTAAATGATTGAATTCATGATATGACGAACCATTGGGATCTTTAGTCAGGAACCCAGATTTGAATTCCAGACCTGAGAACCTGTTAGGTCCTTGGGCATTAAATAACGGCAACACTCAAAGTGTCCCGTACCCTTAGATGGACAATAGCCTGGATCTGTCTGGTCCAGGACTTGACCTTACAAACAAGGAGAGCGGGTACAATATACTTCATCCAGGCTTGCTGCTTTTACCCTCTTCCAACACCAGCAGGGCAGCAGAGCCACTTCAGTCCTCAACTCTTGCTGTGTGGGTATGTTCTGCCATAGTGGGACACAGAAGCCTTGTCCAGCACTGAAATGGAACAACGATGTAAGAGAAAAACAAACGGGTTGATTTCTTTTTTTAATGTTTGTTTTACTCTTTCTATTCTCCTTAATCTTGCGTGCCTCTTCCTTGATTTATTGAAGAATGACAAACCAGTGATTATTTCATGCTGGAAGGCTCCTTTTCATAACATTGAATGTCACAAAAATATGATTAATTCTGCAACAGTCAATTCTCCCACTTCTACAGAAATCATATAATTTCTGTGCAGAGAGAGACAGTTATCCAGATAATTACAGTCAAGTTTATTCCAGAGACAGGAGCGAAAGCAATACATTTACCTGAGTCAAAATTAGCCCTGAGTAATTCAGTGGTGGAATTCAGCTTTTTTTCAATAAGGAGAAGAGGCAAACCTCAGGTCTCATTTTAGAGAGTGTGTTATTATAAGTCTGACTGTCGAACCTGAAGGTTAAAGAGGAATATGTAACCACCACATATCTTATGCTTGATTCCACAAAAAGAGGGGAGAGCAAAGAAACAAGCTATATAAATGTCTTCTCAACCACTGACTGAGCTCCAGCTGTTTTTCCTATTCCAAGTCCCTTTTACTTTTTTCCTTAGCTTTCCTTTGCTCTTTCCTAACCTTCTCTTTTTCTCAGTTTCTCTCATTCTGTATTTTTCTCACCTTCCTCCCCTTTCTTTCTCGTTTTTATTGTTGTTTGTTATGGCATCAGTGCCTCACAGGTGTTCCTTCTCACACTGTCTTTTCCCGTTTTCTCCTTTCCCCCTGCTGCACTGAGGGGCTTTGGAAAACCATTCTCCCTACCAGGAGCGGTCCTTTGGCTTGTGTTGGCTTTGGCTTTGCTGTCACCAGTGCAGTGAGGTGCTCGTAGAAACCAGTGAAGTAGTGGAGCCAAACTCTTCTCCAGGTTGAGCTCAGTGTTAGTACAGCTGAGCTGAGGGGGGTGGAGTGGCTGGCGGAGAAGCCTGACTTTTCCAAAGCTTGTGCGCTCCCCTGTGTTATTTATGCAAAAGATACTGACATCCTTAGATAAATACGGATTCAAACTATGGAGCATTCTTAGCGTAAAGAGACTGGCTAGGTTTTTCAAATGAGAAGCCCAAAAGACTTTCTGTCTTGCCTGCGTGCCGTTTACTCTCTGCACTTGCTGTAAATCCTGGCTGTGCACCACGCTCATGGAGGTGATGATTAACTTGTTGTTTTGTTGAGCTCCCATTCTGAGAAACTCTTTATTCATTGTTCAGGGCAAGATCAGTTGTTAACTGTAAAACGGTTGCTATTTTATTCATTCCTTAGCTTCTCTAGGAGCTTTGCCCGGGTGAGGAATCACCAGGCCAGCAGCAGTACCTGCAGGACGTAGCTGTGAGAGGACAGGCGAGAAGGCAGCAGCCGAGCCTGTGAGCCGCTGGGAGAACGCATTAACAAACACTATCGAAGCAGCTGGTAGCTTCAGCCGTAGCCTTAATTTCAAACATTGTAATTGATTGGTTTGGTTATTTATTACACTTAGCTTGCTGCTTTGGGCAAAGCAACAAGCTAATAAAGGGCCAGCAGTGTGTTTTTCAGTTTTTTGCTGAGTGGTGTGGTTTCTGGGGGTCTCATATGCTTCAGTAAGCAAGTCTTGTCTTTTCTTCTCCCTGTGATCTATCACAATCATCTGCCTCTCTCTGCTAACTCCTTCGCTCCATCAACCTGTCCCAAGAGATGTCCATTTGGTTGACCATGTGAATTATTATCTTTGTCCTTTTTCATCCTAAATGCTGTACCAGTTTCTTTGTTCTCTACTCCGCTGAGTAAGTTGTTTTGACTTTAGCGTTTTGCTGTGTCATAAGCAAGTGGCAATAATGCAAAGATACCCAAAAGCCTGGGGCTCTTCAAAACAAACTTGGAAACAATGTTCCTCTTTATTTGGCTTATTAGCATCAGCTAATGTTGCTTATGGCCTCCACAAACAGCTATGGAGTAGCAATACTGCAATACAGAAAGAGATAATGTATTAAAACCTAAAGAAACATAATCCTGAATACTTGGTTCCAGCAGTATGAACTTTGATTTATTTGGATGGTTAAATAGCTCAGCTGATGCTAAACTGTTTGTAAATTTGCTTTGCTAAAGTGAATCTGAGTCCAGCAAATGAATAGCCACATCACACTGCCATGGTTGAAATGCTGAACTCAGCAAAGTAATCAAACCCTGAAAGGATTGGAGTTTGGCTTCCTTCTTTTCCCCACCAAGAAGGCAGCCAGAGGTGACTTAGGACTGAGGATAAGGTGGCTTATTCTGCCACAGAAAATTCTGTACCCACTCAGCAAGTTTCAGGGCACTTTTTTCTAGCACTTAGCTACAGTTAAAAGGTTGTGCAAGTCAAAGACTTGCTGTCAAAACATGAGCATATTGGGCCAGAAGCCCCAGATGCCTTTATATCATCTAAGTTGTTGGTGCTGAAACAGCCCAGAGAGGACACATGCAGGGTTTCCCCTAAGTGGTGTTTCCATTCCAAGAGAAGGTAGACAAAAGAGTTTTATTAGCCATGGGAAATATAACCAAAGCTTCTGCAAAGAGCATGTCATGAGGCTTCCTAGGCAGTGAAAGCTACATGGTATTTTACAAAAGGGTACACTTTAATGATTGTTAATTGCAGTGTGCTCTTTTAATACATGGGGAGCCTTCAATAACTGAATATCTACTGAGCATCATGTTGGGGAGGGAGGGAGAGAAGGACATGGGGGCTTTTAGGAGGGCATTTGCTCTTTGTGAGCCACATCTTACATCTAGCTGAGCAGAGGGGGGAAAAAAAAAGCCAGAGAAAATGTCAACAGTGGGTTCCATTGACCTGGAGACTGAGAACATCAGGAATCTCAAACTATTTTTACAGCTTCACTTTGCTTTTAGGAACATTAACACTTCAAAGTATATGATTGTGCCTCTCATCCATAGTTCCAGGGTTTTCCTTGGTTATGGTCATCTTTTTTTTTTTCCACAAGAAAGAACTTTGCATCAATTTAGCACAGAACAAGGTTGATTTGTGCCTCTCCTAAAACCTTTAAACAACTGTGTGCATCAACAGTTTTTGTACATCCCACTGAGATGTAGAGACCCAAAACGTCCACTGCTGTTACTACTTGACTTTTTAGCACGAGTATGGCAGTTAGGGGGAGCAAGCAGAAGAATGAATCTTCCACCAGCTTGCCAATCAGACACTATTGGTATTTGAAAGATAGTAATGATAAACACTTAATCAGGTGATTTCCTAATAACTTACCTGCTACCAGAGTATGTTTCCAAAGTAAATCTGACTCTTTGTTCTGGTTTCAGGAAGGCTTTTGCGGTTATTACCTACCTGCAGCAGAAATTGCATGATGTCTCTTTGCCTTATGGGTGGGGATATTTATAGGCTTTTATTTTGTGCTTAGAAACAACAAATCAGAAACCCTCAATAGAACATTAGCTCCAAGCTTCTGCACTCCATTTTCTGAATTCTTTTCAAGCCACTTAGTAATCAAAATGCTTTTCAAATAATTCTCTGTGTTTCTCAGATTTTTGCGCTTCTGTATGCATGGTGTGCACAGATCTCATTCTCGTGGGTCATCATTGGAGACCTTCTTAAAGCCTTTCAATACTTAAAGGGGACTTAGAAGAAAGATGGAGACAGACTTTTGACCAGAGCCTGTAGTGACAGGACAAGGGCTAATGGTTTTAAACTGAAAGAGGGTAGATTTAGACTAGATATAAGGAATTCTTTACTATGAGGGTGGTGAGGAACTGGAACAGGTTGCCCAGAGAGGTTGTGGCTGCCCCATCCCTGGAAGTGTTCAAGGCCAGGTTGGATGGGGCTTTG
>JANHGO010000041.1:31769378-31910904 GCA_024606505.1 Aquila spilogaster
GACAACCTCATTGAGATGGACATTCTCACCTCCTCCCGACATGACGGTGCTTACAATGATGGGTATGTGACACTTACGTGGTCTTCCTGTTTACTGTACAGTCGTTATGATCCTTGCATGAAAGCATTTGGTCATATCAGTGATGTTTAAGGGCAACACCATTGCTGGCCTCTTCCAAGATGGCTTTAAAAAAATGAGGTTCTGGAGCAATGTGTCCTGTACATATTAATGGCAGACTCATTAATATGCTAGTGAGCCACAGCATTCCATTTGCTTTTTTTTCTCTTGTTTTGAAAAAGTCATTTCATTAGCAAGAAGTACCTACAGCAATTTTGAATCCCATGTAAATTCAGAATAATTTAACTTTGGTAATGATCTTAAATCATAATTGTGCTAGCAGCCTGATATTTCATTGTTAAGCTGGTATTCTCTATGTACCGTATCTTACAAAAGGTACAGTGTCTACTAGTGGTACCTAAATCAATCCTTTGACTGATTTAAACACCCATTCTGGCATTTTTACTTAACTTTTAATCACTTAACTTTAAAGTTCTAAACAGCTTTTAACATGACAGTGCCAAAAATGTCACTGTTGTGTTGGCAGTCATAAATTGGTAGCCATACTTAACTGAAGGTCTAATGGGTGTTCTTGAACGCTGTAGGTACCTCTTTGCCCAGACCAGATGCATCTGTCTAAACAGATACTTTCTGAAACACAGAAGAGTATTTGAGTCCTTGTAAAAATGAATGTTTTGATGTGGACCATTAGTAGAAATAATTGATCTTTCTCTAATGGTCAGCAATCATGCTTTGAGTACCTATCAAGCCATGGCTGTAATAGTACAAACACCTATTTCAGGGAGTTATTTATCTTGCATGAATCAGTGGCTTTTCTGCATGGTAAAGTTTTTGCATGCCATTTCCCCCGTGACTGCATAAGTGACTTTCAGGGGAAAAAAAAGAGTCACATATAATCCACTGGCTTGACTGACTCCCATGGATCCATGCTGACTGGATTTGTGCTGGCTGAAAGTCTGGCCCTACAAACCATGGCAGTAGGTGCAAACTGCACGGGGACTGATCCTCAGTCGTCACATGCGGCATCTGTATTTGACATCAGCATGGTGAGAGGAGAGTCAGACCCGTTGGCCATGTTTCATTCCCAGAACTGGAATGACTTGTACTTCATGATGTCCTACCAAAGTTAGGTTTCTCATTTAGGATTCCCATAGAAGGAACTCCCATTGGGACATTTCATTTCAGGAGCTCATGGACCGCAGTGGTTCTGTTTGCTCTGTCATAAGTCTCACACAGTTCCTCATAGGCTGGCTCTCAGACTGCAGTCATAAAACGAGCAAAACGCAGTGCCTCCCAACGTGTCACTGGACAGGAAACGCTGCTGCCATTGACAGTAATTCACGCTTGTTAAAGTAGGCACCAAACTGAGATGCTCTGAACCATTTTCTGGAAGCACGTGCCTGTTCCTGCTGCCTTTACACAAGGCTTGAACTCCACTTTGATGCTTTCAGCCATCCCCTTGCCCAACCTTTAAATTTGCCACGTGGAGATAGCATCAGCATTCCCCTCTGTGACAATTTGGGTGCTGTGCAATGGCTTAAGCTCTCCTCCCCCATCTCCATTCAGCAATGCAATATCAAAAACGCTCTCATGCAGTGATCAGTCAATGAATTGGGGAACACTCTCCCTTTGTTAACTCAACTCGTGCTCCCTTTCAGTCGGACAGGTCCCTGGGAGCTGAGCAGGCCACCAGTCTGTCGTAGCTCTGCTTGGGGTCTCCATTTCGCTCTAACGTCAGCTTTCCCGCAGAAGGGACTCCCGCCCTTGAAGAGTTCTCTGTGGCATTGTTGGCACTGTGACTTTTTTTGTGTTTGGTTTGATTTTTATTCTTCTCTTTCGTGCATGCCATCCATGTCTTTAGCCAGCATTGTGTGGAGCTGCTGCCCTCGGCCCGGCAGCCGTCGCCATCCTCTCACCTCACATCCCGCTTTGTGTTGACTGTTGGGAGGAATCACTTGCTGTTGGTCTTTCTTCCCCCAGGCACTTCCTGTTTAAACCTGGAGGCACTTCTCCCCTTTTTTGTACAACGTCGCCGGGATATCCCTTGACGTCCAGCACTGTGTACTCACCTCCCCCTAGGCCCCTTCCCAGAAGTACCTTCTCTAGGCCTGCCTTTAACCTGAAGAAACCCTATAAGTACTGTAACTGGAAATGCGCTGCCTTGAGTGCCATTGTCATCTCGGTCACACTGGTGATCCTGCTGGCATATTTCATAGGTAAGCTTATTTCTGTTTTGTTTCTTTTCTTTTTTTTTACTTTTCTTGCCTTTCTCCACAAGATCACCCACAGTGCTAACGTCTGGGAACAAGAGGGTCAAGCTGATGATACACAATAATGGGGAAATAGGGCCTCTGTTGGCTGAAGCAGTATTTGGAAGCAGTATTTGGCCTAACACATGCAGAAGAGCTTAGAGCGTAAGTTATGTGTTGTGCTCTCATTCTGTGCTAGAGTGAGACAAAGCCACCAGATGTTCCCAAAACATTCAGCAAATCCTAATTAAAGCCAGCAGTAAGATGCGTGTCCTAATCACGCTCGCATCCTGGTCAGTGGGAATTCTTTGCCATTGATTAATGGTAGCAGGGTCAGAACCAAAGTCTGGACAGAAAAAATGTCTTTTTATTCTGCCTTTCATTTAGCACATCCATTTAACCAACTATTTGGAAATTCACAGTGTAACCTGAAGGAACAGGGAAGGACTGAGTTCCAGTGGTGGTCAAAGCCTACTTTGACTATGGTGGATTGGGGAAAATCTGCTAATTGTGTGGAGCAACGTTGTTTTTTGCTTGAGCTGTGCATGATCTGACTTTCTTTGGTTTCTAAGGGTTGTCGGTGTAACCTTCCAAATATAATTGGAATGTTAAAAGTGAAAATTGTATTTTGCCCTCTGTAAATTTGGGGTGATAACATTACTTTTCCTCTGTCAGACTTGATATTTATATTAGAAATGTCTTAGAAAGGTCCATTCCTACCCTCCCATTTTAAGCTGTCAGCGGTGCAAACTGTAGTTGTCAGGTACGTACAGATGTGATCATAGGTAAGAATGCCGATGTCTCGTGGCACAAATGAGTCTTTGATTTCACAGTGACTTCCTGTACACTAATGATCTATAAAGGGTTGCAGTTAGAATTACAAATCTTAGCCTGGATCGAAAGATTTTTACTTTCATTTCACAGTAGTATAATTAGCGCTACCACAAAGGATTGCTTTTACTGCGCTCCTTTCATGTACATGTCTTTAATGACTGATATTTCTCCACTTCTGCCTTGTATCATACTTTGGTCACTTTCATGCCTCCTGTAAGAGGAGCGGGAATGATTAATTAACCAACATTAAATCAGCAGTGGTTTGATGGAATATGCAGTCAATTTTCATCATTTGCTACGTACGTTTGGACTCGCCTTTCTCATTTGTCTGGTATTCTCCATATGCCCTGAACATGGTTCTTCTGACATTATCTCAATGTGTCAGAGGAGTATCGTTATAACTCAGAATAGCGGTGCCTGTTAATTCTGATGAAGGAGGTATGTGCCATTTGATAGATTAGGAGAGCGCGATGGCTTCGTGCTTGGTATTCTCCTGCTCAAAACCCTTTGAAAGTTCTGAAAAGATCAGACTTCTTTTTTAAAATCACAGTGGAGATGGTGGAAAGGTAGGTCCATGGAGTGCTCTCCCACCCTTTAATCTCTGTTCAGGTGAATTCTGTGGCACCTGTCGGCTCCGTGTCTGGCTGGCAAAGTACCAGCAGTGTTGATCAGGTTGAACTGCTGTAATTATGGGTCGTAATTGCTAATTTCTAAAGGAACTATCAATTATTAAAAATCAAATTCAATGGTTCAGCTCAGCATAAACATATTTAACAAAGATTGTCTCTACCAGACCCAGTGTTCTAATCAACAAGCAAAAAGGCAGATATTTAATTAGATTTTGATGAAAAATTGTGTTTAATTTCAAGTATAATCAATTATTAATTACTGTAATGAGTGACTCTGGCGGGGTTTACTAATTAACTCATTTAAAAATTATGAATAACCTTTTCATTTGTAATTATTTTTTACATCCTGTCAAGTTGCAGATGAGAATTGTATCACCTAGCCCAAAGGAAAAAAAGAATCGGGACTCAAAATGTTTGTGCTTTCACTCAGTTAAGCTGAGGCTTTTAGCATTCTGATAAAAACTACGCTGTTATTTACCGAACCGCGTCGTTCTTTTAAATAACCTGATCTGTTTGCAAAACAAGTGGTTGTTTTTCCTCTAGTTTTCTTTTCCCCTGTTTTTGCTTAGTTGCATTCTATTACAAATACCTTCCCTCATTTAAGCAAATTTAAGCAGTGTTCTGCTCCTTGTGTTGCCCTGGGGACCATCTGAGTGGTAGTGTACAACAGATCCTGAGTAGAAAGGGGTGACTTGTAAAGGAACACTACCTCCACCTGCTCTTGTTAGTTAAGATAACCATAGAATTGTAATGACCATTTATATTCTCCTAAACTGAGGTCATTGGAGATATTTTTATTTAAGTGAATGGGCTTTAGGTCAGCTCATGGGATCACAGAATCACAGGATTACAGCATCACAGAGTGGCTGAGGTTGGAGACACCTCTGGGTCCATTTGATCCTCTGTGCCCAGCACCGTGTCCAGGGACATCTGGAGATCTCAGTGGAGGAGACCCCAGCCCCAGTCTGGTCCAGTGGCAGTGCTGGGCATTTACTCTTTTTTGTTTTTCTGTACACTGATTAGTTAATGGAAATACATCAGATTAATGCCTAGGACTTCAGGTTGGATGGGGCCCTGGGCAACATGATTTAGTGCCTGATGTAGTGTTTGGCAACCCTGCCCATGGCAGTGAGGTTGGAACTACATGATATTTGAGGTCCCTTTCAACCCAAGCCATCCTATGATTCTGTGATCTGAGAATGCTCTACACAGAATCAGACATGTCACAGTCCTCTGTTTAAAACTACCCATCATATGCCCTGCCTATGTATACAAGGGTGTGGAGATAGAGATATCCAGAGCTCTCCTAGTGCCACCACTTTCCATGTCACAGATGCTCAGACACACCTGGGGGTGACCATCTGAGACAAGCAGGGCTACATGAAGTAATGAAGCATTTGGTTGTTTCTGAAGTTCTTTGCTGAAGCTGGGTCATTTTTTAAAAAATTCATCTGAAACTCTTCCTAAATCATTTGTTTAAGGCTAAAAGCTGGAGTTTCCATTACTTTTAAGAAAGACTTCATGGTATTTAACAGTCTGAGGCTCACTTATCTTACCGGGCCTTTTCAAAGAAAAGGGGAGGAGGCATAAGTCCGCAGGAGCCGAATGGCTGCTATCATGTGTCAGCGCTGTGATCATTCTGAAGCTCTTATAGGGCCGAGTCACTGGTCCTGAGAGATAATGACAAACAAAATATAACAGGGTGTGTTAAGCACCAGAAGCTGGTTTTCATTTGAATTAACTGGCTTTTGATTGACTTGTTGCCACCTTTTCAAATATTCAAAGGCACACACCAAGGCAGCGGCAACAATGCACATCAAAGTTGTGCACACACGCAGCTTATGCAAATCCTGGGAGCTCTCCAGTCACTTGTCTCGTGGGGTGAGAACACCAAAGGGAAAAGCGGTGGCAGATCGGGACTGTAACATTAAACCGGCAGGAACGGCACTGCTGGAGCCACCGAAATGAAAGGCCTCTTTAAGCTGCTTGCCACTGACCTGCAAATTTGCTGTTCCAGGAGGTCGTGGAGCGACAGCACTTTGAAATTAAATTGTCCATTTTAGGATTGTCCCTTCTGTTGACAGTCAGACAAGGAACATTTTTGTGGCTTCTGTATGGCATGGAGCCCTGCCTTGGAGGAGCAATTTAGAGAGAGATACTTACGGCAGAGATAATACCATGAGGTATGTTGCTGTCCAAATACTTCACCTGCAGATTCGGTATCTGGTAGATGCCAGCCCTGATAACATAGCTCTGTAAAGTCTCTGGCACTGCTTGCACTGCCTGGGAGGAGGATTTCTGAGTGCAGCAATAGAAAAGACCTGTTTGGTCGTCCAGCTCTCCATGCCCAGCAGCTGTTTGGCTAGATCTGCGGAACAGTTTCTAAATGAATTAGTGAAGGAGAATAGATTCTTTCTTCTGAAACAGAAGATATTATCCTCTGCCTGATGGAGATTCCAGATGAGATGGGAGCATGATTTGATGTAGTTAGGCACTTGCAATTTTCCTATACTTAAGCATGTGTTGGGGTTACATTTCATGAACAGCAAGAAAGATGGACATTTGATTTAAATTAAACTTAGGGCTGGAAAACATATTATGAAGCCAAAACAGTAATTCATTTGATTGGAGTCAGAACTCTCTGCTTTTCAGGTCTCCATTCGTCTGAGCTCTCTTCAGACACAGCTTCTTTCAGAAAAGAGCAGTGTTGCTTGCTACAGGCAAAATGCTCTGACACTAAAACCACGCTAGGACTAGGATGTGTTTATAAAGTGTCCTTCCTCGTATTGTCAGAAGATCACCCTGAAAGCTAACTTTAGCTCAATCTCTCTGTGATTCTTTGATAAAATATAGTAAACCCAATTGAAAGCAGCTCTCCAAAACTCTTAGCTATCTAGTTGGTCAGCTATGGATGTGTAATATACCAATTACTGTGGTGTTTACATCCCACTGAAGGACAATAGGAAAAGTTATTAATGCTTAATTCTTAAAATTGAGCTATATCAATTAATTCTGTTTTTGTGCCCTGATAGCAAGGTTTTTATTCAGCTTAAAATACAAAGCAGTTTGTTACCCCACCACCAAGTTTCTTTCATTTTCTGCTTTAATATTTCTTTTCTGATCCCAGATGAAGTTCTGCTTTGCTACTCTTACCATTTGTTCTTTAGATTCACAATGATTTTTCAATGTTTTCCATCTTATCTAAGATAAAATGCCGAAGCTCAGCAATCTGTTCTAGCAAAGCCCTTACATTATGAAGTCAATCTGCTACCTACAGAAGACTTTCGAGGTCTGTTTTTGGTTCTTTCACATATTCCCCAAATTACTGCACACAGCACACATAGTAGCAGTGGGTCTCATTTACTTCATTTTACCCTTAATCTGCAAAACTGTACGATTCATTTTGAAAAGGGCCACAGTATCATCCATAATATAATTTATGTGCAGTAGATGCTTGTAAGACTTAACATTTCCGGATGCTGCTTGAAAGGGATCATCATCACAACCCAGCGCTGTCATTTTAATGTTACAGAGCAGTGCCTGAATATGTGGCTTTTTTTTCTGTTAAATCTGGCTCCTGTAGTGCCAAAAGCACACAAGCATGCTTATTGCCAGTCCCTCAATGACAGTTTTACAGTTTAAATTGCATCCAGCTCCTCAGTTTTCCATTTTGAAGTAAATTCCCACACCATCTGATTATGTATCATTGATACAATCTGAAAATCCCTTTTTAACTCCATATACCCAGTGACATTTGGGAAGTATGGGCCTTATCCTTCACTTGCACATGCTCCTCTTAAACTGAAGCAACCTCATTTACTTTAGCAGTCATTTAAATGCAGTAAGAGACAATGGCATTGGTCCCCATGTCTGCAACAGAAGCTGGACTGAGGCTAGTAAAGTCTCTGTATATTTTTAGGAATCCCTGATTCTGGAGGTTGACCTGGCTAAAGACAGCAAATACACTCTTCCATCCATTCTGGAGTTTCAGTTCTGTCACTGAACTCCAAGTGATCTCAGCAAAGCTAAGACATAAATCAAGTCTCGGGCACACGGGGAGATGCTGTCACAGGGAGCTTTCAGCCCTGTTTCAGACAAGTCACAGGAATCTCTTCCAAGGTTTGTCCTGTAACAGAGGTGGGGATCACAAGGCTTTGTGTGAGCCTGAGTCACACTTGGCTCTCATTAAGGAATCAGGCAGGGCAGCTGCTGCAGGCACAGCTTGCCAGGTGCTGGTTGAACAGCGTGGAGCTCAGGACGCTGCCAGCAGGGATCTGTCAAAGGAAACTTCCCCTTGTCGGACCTACAGTGAGTTAGTGACTCGCTGGAATGTTTCAGCCCCAGTCACTTTATGGCGTTACCCTTGTTCCTCTCCACGTGCATACACGTGGTGCTGTACCAAACACTGGCACAGCCCCAAAGTGCAGCTTAGCTGCACTAAAGAATGTTACGTATGTGTTTTGCCTAACGTGGCCAAGAAAAGGCATTTGGTTGTTGATATTATACCTGTACACAAAATAATAGCTATCAGGGATGAGAAACAAAATTAATCCAAGATGAGCTATTAGCTTCCACTCTTACATCTCCCTCTTTTGTTATCTTTCACTGCTGCTTTAGATGCATGGTGATGTCAGTTATGACCCACATCTTATTCGTCATCATCTGCAAAGTCAGGAAGAGCTGTTTGTATTATGTGCATGTTTTGTTTTTTTTTTTGTTTTTTTTTTTTGTTTGTTTGTTTGTTTTGTTTTGTTTTTGTTTTGGATTGTGCACTGTATCTTTGAATAGTATCTGCTGTTAGCTTTATAATTCAGGGAAAAAGAAGTACGAGTGATACCGCAGCTTTAACAGTAAAGCTTATAAAGACACAAGATCCCACTTTAAAGCTATTCTTGTGAAGATCAATTCATTCAGGTGGGTGTTAAAAACTTACCATAGAATCTCCATGAAAGAACATTCGCTGCTTCAACCTAAGATTTGCAATCTGACATTAAAAATGCTGAAATAGGAGAAGTATGCAATGGTGTATACACTCTTGGAAAAGAGGCATTTCCAGAAAATACTGCTGGAAAAGAATAGCAGAATGTAACAGAAACACACTTAATTTTGCTTGAGTTGTCGGATGTGCCAAGTGGGATAGGTGTAAAACTGAGGAGTATTAAAACTGAGCTATTCCATTTGATGGCAATGCACTCTGAAGCTCAGCAGAGGAATTTCTGCTTTGTGAGTGGTTAGCAAAGCAAGGTCTGCAGTGCTATGGATCACAGTGAAGTATGGCATCTTTTATGAACTGATGCAGTGTTTATTGGAAGTGAGAAGTAGGTGCATTCCCTTAATTCTTATTTAAAACTTTTTTGTAAATGTTAGTGTTAAAAGTCATAAACACTCTTAAATCATGTAGCTTAGGACACTTCAGGCTGGTAACCTCCAGCTGCTTAATCCACCCTTTGCACATCGGTAAATCACGTATCCACTTCAGATCACAGCTTCCCAACCTAGATCTGTGAGGATTTCATCAGCTCTTTCTGACTATGAAAATAATATTGGATTTTTGTTACCAGCCTCTTCTGCTTACTCTTCAAGTTACTTTCAGCCTTGGCATTCCAATGGCCAGTGTCCAGCCTTGTGGACACCACTTACGATCAAAGGGCTGGAGTACCTCTCTTTTGAAGACGGGTGAAGGCAGTTGGGCTTGTTCAGACAGGAGAAGAGAAGGCTCCAGGGAGAGGTCACTATGGCTTTCCAGTACTGAAAGGGAGTTTATAAGCAGGAGGGAGATCAACTTTTTACGTGATCTGATACTGACAGGACAAGGGGGAATGGCTTTAAACTCAGAGGGGAAATTTAAATTAGATGTTAGGAAGAAATCCTGTACTCAGAGAGAGATGAGGCACTGACACAGGCTGCCCAGAGAGCTGTGGGTGCCCCATCCCTGGAGACATTCAAGGTTGTATGGGGCCCTGTGCGGCCAGAGCTGGTGGGGAGCATAGGATGGGAACTAGATGATCTTGAAGGTCCCTTTCAACCTAAGCTGTTCTATGATCCTATGATTCTATGAACTTGCGCTCAGTTTTGTATCTCACTGCTATGTGCAGCTTCAGATTGACTCACTCTGGATATAAGGAAGTTCTTCTCTGAAAGAGTGGTGATGCACTGACACAGACTGCCCAGGGAGGTGGTGGAGTCACTATCCCTGGGGGTGTTTAAGAAACATGTAGATGCGGCACTGAGGGACACGGTCAGTGGGCATGGTGGGGATGGGTTGGGGTTGGACTTGGGAACCTTAGAGGTCTTTTCCGTCCTTAATGATTCTATGACTCTATGCTTATAGCCCGGCCTTGGACAATAATACAGAACATTTTGTTTGACTCATCCACGTTTGGCAGCTGTCCAGCTCTCCTGTTTATCTGCTCTGTCCTCACCATTGTGTTTGTCTCTTGAATAGTCTTGGAGTCATCTGCATGTTTATTCATCCATGCTTTCATGTTTACTTATGTAACACTGATGTTAAGGTTGAATAACTTCAAGCCCGCTATCAACTGTTATATTTCATCAGAAATTCTGCCATTTGGTGGTTTTTCACCAGTGCTGATGATTTTAAGCTCTGTCAGTTAGCTTTTCATCCCTTTTGGAGATAGCTGAGGAATATTTTTCAGTGTCAATGACAGCCCTAGCTGAGCTCGCTCTTCTGACTGGTTACCCACATAAATGTATGGTAATTAAAAACACTGAAAAGAAGCCCATTACTGAAAATGTTTCTTTCTTTCCGTACTGATTCTGTATTGTTTTTTACTGTTCAAAGTGTTTGCTTCTTTAATCTGAAAATCACACCAAATTAAATCGAAGTCATACCAAATTACATCAAAAGCTTTACAGAATTGTTATTGTGTCAAAATATGAGTAACTGTTTGCTTCCTAGTATCTGTTTTTCAGAAGAGCAGTATAAATGACCTGAATTATCGTACATTCACTTCTGTCGTTCTTCATCAGTTGAATTCCATGTTATGCTTTCCATTATTTTGTCTGTAATAGATGTCAGGCTACTCAGTGCAAGTGACTTGCATCCTCTTCTTTTCCCTTCTTAAATATTTGTACAGCATTAACCCTGTTCTAATCTCTTGGTTTCTGGTTCAGTATTAATCAGTGAGTCAGATTCCTCCTCTGCTAGCTCATCTCATTTTACTGGATGCAAGTTAAATGAGCCTACAGATTTAAAAATGTTTGTCCTTGAATAGATGTAGTTTAATATCATTGTTGGTTATTAATGGACTGGAAAAAAAAGTTATTTCCTGTGAAATAATTGCATTATCCCACTTATTTTCAAAAACCAGAACAAAAATACTTACTGAACATCTTAGCCTTTACTAAAACATTATTAACAATTTCCCCATCTCCATCAAGTAAATAGCTGTATCATTGCTCAGCTTACTGAATTTCAATACACTTCAAAAATGTTCTATTGTTCTTTCTTTTTTAATGTTATGTGTTTTTTTTCTTCAAGTTCTCATCTTCCTTTATCAACTTCCTGCACAGGCTTAGATTTATATGGATTACTCTCTGGTTTCCTATTGTTCTGTTTGTTTGTTTGTTTGTTTTTAATATATTACTTTTTATTTCTGCTTATTGTTTTATCTTGACACTGAATGAAGAGGTCCTTTTGTACGAGTCTGATTCTCTTTCATCACTGTGGGATCGCAGGGAGAATGAGTTCCATTTCAAAGCAGCCCACCGATATGATTGAATCTCTAACTGCTCTGCAGCAGAGTGAGGCTGTGCTTCCAGAGGGCTCCATCTGATCTCGAGGTTTGCATCGATGTGTCATGAAACCAGACATCAGTAACACAACGTCACAGTTAGCCCTTGAGATGCTTGATCCATTCCTAAATTTAAGAGTGTTTAATACAAAGAGGTATGAGTTTAATTTCCATCTCTTATTAGTAAATGGAAAGATGTGGCCTCTCAGCGTTTATAAGCTTTTATCAGTTGCTTTTAGTGAGCTTTTATAGTTGCTGTAAGCCCCCAGAAAAGAAAATAACAGCATGTGAACTAAAAATGCTGACCTTGCCTTTATGACAGTGGCACAGATGTGTTGCTATAATCTCCATTTCATGGCTTAGATTGACCTTTGCATGCAGACACTGAAAAGAGATCAGTTTTACAGATCTAAATATCTACTTGAGTTCTCCTCAAGTCTGTGTTTTTATTTCATACTAATTAGTGTGAAATAACATAATTTAATTGCAGTTAAGTGGAAGGAGAAAGAAAGAAATGTTTCAAGCAATGTGCTTTTTTCAGTGTCTTTAAATACCATACATTTGTGTGGGAAAGCAGTCATAAGAGTAAGCTCAGAGATGTCAGTGACAGTGAAAAACACTCCTTAGTTATAGCTTAGGGCTTATCTCCCATTCTTCTTCTAGCATAAATTAGAAGACATCTTCAAAGCCTCATTTGCAGCCAGGTCATAGATTTCTATCGGATACGTGCAGTGATGCATTCTCTAAGGTTTGTTTTCACCTGTAGTTAAAGGTGAGATATGTGTTAGGTACACATCTTTACACCGTTAAGTGAAGTGGTGGTGTTAAGTACACAGTCTAGGTAACATGCTAGATGACCTGTGAAAAATAGAAATGTCCAACCCACTCTTTCCCTCTGTGACAAGATTTCAACACCACTGCTTATGCTGAAGCTTAAAAGCTCCGAAAGGACCACTTATACAGTTTACTTTGCAATATCAGAATCTGATGCTCAATAAATAGGTAGGTAGATGTTGAATCTCTGTGTTTAAATGAAAATCTAATAAACTCTCTCACCATCCCCATCCTTTCCTACCTACCTCTTTATTTGATTTTATCATACCTTCAGTTCCAAGCCTGTCCTTATTGCAGGCAGAAGCTTGTGCCTGGGAAGATGGTAAGAACGGCATATGTTAACTGTTTTCAAATACGATAGCACGAAGCGCAGCAGCAACATCACACCTTGCTTGCTTGGTACAACTGTAAGCATCACTTCATTATGTAAAGAGACTCTTTAAAAAGCAAAGCAGAACAAGGCAGTTAGTGTGATGATGGCTATGCTTACACTAAGTATTTAAAAAGAAGCTCTAATTTGGCAATCAGCGGAGCAGAATCTCTTTTAGTAATGGTGGAAATTATAATGAAATCAAGCACCAAATGGTCTTCCTTGGGCTGTTGGTGGAAGAAACCCTCACAATCAAAACATAATGATACTGCAAATGGTATTAAATCCCAGTGATCATTAACAGTTTGTTCATATTAGCGTACCTTCTCCAGCCTTGCTGAGACGCAGGCTACTCCAGGTCGTGAAAGAAATGTTTCTGGGCATCCAGTTGGTCCAACTTGGACCCATTTCTGTACTCAAACCATCTGCAGAGAATGATCTCTGGTAGAAGGGACTCTGTCATGGCTTTGGCCCTGGTCAGACAACCGCTGAGTTCCTGTGCATAGGAATCTCAGCTAGCAAGGACCAAATCTGTGGTATGGACTATCGAGTTTCAGTGTTCAGGAACATGTCTTCATACTGTTTAATTCACTAGTATTGATGTAGTCTTTTGAGAAGAAGGATCAAAGCAGCATGCTGTGCCTCTGACCCACGATGAGACAAAATTAGTATGGCCTGAGTGATTACAAGTGAGTATATCCTAAACAGACTCGTGGAAGATAGGTTCTGGATCTCATGCAAAACATTGCCTTTGGATCTGCTGCTATTTTATATCCCTACTACAGGTAACAGGGAACGGTGACACCTTTTTCTATTAGATACAGCAAACAGTAGTGTGTGCTTTATCATATCCCTCACCCACACAGAGCTGGCTGCCTTAAAACTCGAAAATCTGAGTTCAGACATGCTCAGTAGGGACCTATTTAGAGTACTATAGCAAAATTGTCTGCACTGAGTGCGTTCCTTCCTTTTCCAACCCCCTCCTATTGCTACCAACCAGGCTGCACATATGGCATCCCTAGAAAGCAATTGAACGTGCTACAATGCCGGAGTTGCCAGGGTTGAGTGGCAATCTCTTTGCAATTGTTCTGCTCAGCATTGGACCAGTGGAAAAAAAATAGCCTCTGATGGGGGAATTAAAGGCTATTACAGAGTACATATGCATACAGGGGCTGATCTAAAATCTTAATTCTGTTCTTTGCTCACTTTTGAGGGCTTGACTTGGCGAACTTCGAGTTTCTTCAGTGAACGCTTTTTTTAGGTGTAATTAAATATAGAGATGGCTGTGGGCCTTTTAAGAGCGCACTGTGGGTTGCACTTGCAAGCACTTGCCTTAATCTATGTGCTGGAATCAGTTCTAAGTCCAAGGGAACAAATCATCAGGTTGTGTTAAGTTTCGTTACTGAGAGAGCTTTCCACACTGCTCTGAGCCATTCACTTGGATTTATGGTACCAGAAAGTACTGCGCTGGGTTTAGCCCATGGTGCCTGGATAGACAAAAACTCCTAGTGTCATTCATTGCGCTGTGTCATCCAATTTAGCATTGTCAGACTGCACATTTGTATCCATTTGCTGAGCTTATGTACAGGCAAAAAAAAAAAAAGAAAAATAGGAAAAAAAAAAACAACAAAATTTTCACTGTCTTTGTGAACTGTTGGGGCAATCTGCTCGATTTTCAAATTCATGTAAAGAAAACAGGAAAATAAAAGATTCTTAGCCTGCTTTGAACAGACCCATATACTTGTCATGTCCGAAGCAGTTAAAGCAGTAAGATGCTCCTGTATACATGTGCAGATTAACATTTTGGGGATCTCCTCCCAGAGGCACTAAGTCAATAGGATTCTGCTTTAGGACTCGGGTTTGATGATGTTCGTGTGCATTCTGCCCCCGATCTGCAAAATGTATAATTTTGTGCTTAATTTAAAGCACCTCCATCATGCTCTTGAAGTCACTGGATTCACTGAAGCAAAGTACAGCTTACGTTAAACCTGTGCATTGGGTATCAAGGGATTCTGAGATTCTCATTTTGTTCATTCTTATTACAGCAACTGGCACAGCCCAGGTGGGGCTCTACTGCTGTTTAAGCCTGCACAGTGACGAGAAACATAACTGCAGTTTTCAGCTGATTTTAGGATTAAACCGTAAGCAGCACTCTCCAACTCGTCTTTATAATAAAATAGTGTGTGTTCAGAAGGGTGGGCAAGCAGACAAGCCGTCACGCAACATTTGGACTAGATGATTTAAAAGTCTTTCCAAACCCTATTGATTCTCTGATCAACTTCAGTATACTGATCTTAGCATGTAAATCAAGATCACAGAATCATAAAATCACAGAATCATAGAATCACAGAATCGTTGGGCTGGAGGGGACCTTAAAGCCCACCTAGTCCCAACCCCTGCCATGGGCTGGTTGCCCCCCACCAGCTCAGGCTGCCCAGAGCCCCATCCAGCCTGGCCTTGGGCACCTCCAGGGCTGGGGCACCCACAGCTCTCTGGGCAGCAGTGACAGGGCCTCACCACCCTTAGATCCAGATACTAGATCTAAGCTCTGATCCTATCTCTGTTATGCTGAGGTGAAGAAAACAGGGAGTTTTTGTGACTTTGGAACAACAAACTATGTCTTTTAGACTTTAAGCAACCTATTCTGTTAATGTAGGAAAGCAGGTTTTCTCACAGTATCTGGTAGACATAATAAGAAAAAAGGTATGCGAGAGGTTGCTGATTTACCTATGTAAATTATACCCTTTTTAATTAGTGTCTCACGGCTTATAGGTGTGTAATGAATTGTTGTATGTAAAATTATACTGTCCACAACAGACTAGCCCAGAATTTTAGTAATTGCAGAGCAAGGTAGCAGGCCCTCTGGTAGGGCTGCCTGTCCTCATTTCTCTAATTGAAGTGAGTACCCCAATGGGAAAACTATTATTTTCTAATATTATATGCACAAATTAAAACTCCATTTAGAGGTACAGTGGGACCATCTTATAATTGACTTTGATAGTGAAGAAATATCTCAGCAATATTTATAGTAATATGGTCTCTGCCAGAAAGGGTATCTAGAAGGGAAAATACTATTTTACAGAGAAAGGGCTGAGCATGTGTAACACCAAATTTACTAGAGCTGTGGGGGCTGAAATAAGCTGCTTTAGTTCCGTAAGCTGCCTAGCAGCAGCAAAATGTTGCTGAGATCCATCTTTCAACTTCCTATTCTGCTTTCACAATGGTGGAGGAAATTGCAGATTGTATTTAAGCAGACAGCTCCCTGGTTAAGCCACAACACCTTTATGTCAGTTTTTTTTCCATAGGTTGACGCTTTAAAAAATCGTCCCAGAAATACCCACAAAAGTATGCTAAGCATTTAAAATGACAGTTTTCTTCCCTGTAGAAAATGAGAAAGGTCCAGCAATCTCCCATAGCGCTGGAGGGGCCAGTGATCATCTATTAGCAGTTTGAATGGACAGGCAATCGCTTGAAAGTCTTTGATCCCCAGGGGTAATTAGGGAGACATTGAATAGGAAGTGCTGACTCTTTGCATTGAACAAACATTGAGTTTAACTGCTTCGTTTTATAACACGTCTTTCCAGTCAATTCCTTGAAGGTTTCAAAGAAATGTGATGCTTCAGCTGGAAGCTTTTTTTCTTTCCCTATTAAGAGCAATTGAGAGCTAAATTAAAATACAAAGTGTTCTCCTAAGAAGGATCTAACACTATTTGGTAGAACATCTCCTTCTGTCTTGGAAATCTTCGATATGGCTCTTCAGTGAGGAGGGGTCAGAGAATCACTGGTGTGTGTCAACTCAAAGCAAGTGCATGCATTTGCAGCCAGGGTTGAAGACGATTAACACAATGCTTTGTTTTCCTGAGAGGCGCTTCCCACTCTGGTGGCAAAATTTTAAGAGGTGGGAATGCCTTCTTTGCACATGGTGATTCTGTTTGGTGGAAGGAGGAAACCCAGGTTATCTCTGAACGAACTGCTTTTGGGGCTTGCATTGCTTGTGAGCTCTTTGAGTGCAGAGGAATGGCCAAGCAGCACTGGGTTTATTAGTGAAAGTATCCCATAGCATGCATCTACAAAGAGATGGCTGTAAAAACACCTGTCTCTTACTGTAGGACATTCAGGGTGCAAAAAGAAAAAATCACAAAGTCAAAATTGCCTCTTTTAGCATTTAAATCCTTCATCCTTACCCTTCACTCAGGCACAGACAGACAAGAGCGCTCTATTGCTCCGCACGAAGAATTTGCAGCCTTTCCTAGCAGTGCCTTTACCCCCAGCCTACGAAGACAGCATATAAACCCTTTTCTCTCATTGAAGCTGGATCACTGAGCAATCAGAAAGGGGGCCAGCTGGGGAGCTTACAATAAAGGGCATTACCCTAAATGTCCCTCTTTGTGTCTTTTTGTTTCATTTTTCTAAATGATTGTCCTGTGACAAATAAACCTACAGGCCAGGAAGCAAAGCCATGGGACCTCCCAGCCACAAGCTGAGATTTTTCACTTAAACAACATGTATTCAATTTGTCCTTTGGGCTCTGTTTCTTTTAGGCCTATTAATTTTGCATTTCTAGCTGCCCAGCAGCCTCAGTTCAGCTGGATTCTCTGTTCCCACATGGCTGCAGTCCTGTCCTGGTGTGCAAGTTCACATCCATTTGGGCAGAGGATGATTTCTGAAGTCAGGTTTTCCATTCCTCAAGTAAGTGCTTTAAGCCATGAAAGGAAGGATTTTACCCATAGGAAACGATTTCATATGTCTTCAGTTCTTATGGGGAGTGGCTGAGGGAACTGGGGTTGTTCAGTCTGAAGAAGAGGAGGCTCAGGGGAGAACTTATTGCTCTCTACAACTGCCTGAAAGGAGGTTGTGGTGGGGTGAGGACTGGCCTCTGTTCACAGGTAACAGTGACAGGACGAGAGGAACTGGCCTTAAGTTGCACGTGAAGTTACACCCTTAAGGTGCGGGTCTTTGGGGTCCAGGACTTGCCCTTGCAAACCATGAGAGCGGGTTCAGTATGCTGCGTCTGTTACCTTCTCACACCAGCAAGGCCACAGCAGCCACTTTGATAGCGACGCTTGCTGTGTTGGCACAGAAACATTGTCCAGCACTGAAATGGAACAGCAGTGTAAAGAGAAAAACAAACTGCTTGATTTCTTTCCCCACTGTTTGTTTTACTGTCTCCGTTCTCCTTAATCGTGCGTGCATCTTCTGTGATTTATTGAAGATTGACAAACCAGTGATTATTTCATGCTGAAAGGCTCCTTTTCATAACACTGAATGTCACAAAAATATGATTAATTCTGCAACAGCCAATTCTCCCACTTCTACAGAAATCATATAATTTCAGTGTGGAGAGACACAGTTATCCAGATAATTACAGTCAAGTTTATTCCAGAGACAGGAGTGAAAGCAATACATTTACTTGAGTCAAAATTAGCCCTGAGTAATTCAGTGGTGGAATTTGGGTTTTGTTTTTTTTTTTTTTTTCAATTAGGATAAAGAGCAAAACTCCAGTCTCACTGTAGAAAGTGTGTTATTATATGGCTGATTGTCAAACCTGAAGGTTAAAGAGGATCGTGTAACCACCACGTATCTTATGCTTGATTCCACAGAAAGATAGGAGAGCAAAGAAACCACTTAAAAAGTCTTCTCAACCACTGACTGAGCTCCAGCTGCTTTTGCTGTTCCCCTCCCATCTTTCCTTTGCTCTCTCCTGACCTTCCTTTTTCTTGGTTTCTTCCCTTCTGCATTTTTCTCTCCTCCTTCCTCTTTCTTTCCCATTTTTATTCTCGTTCACTAAAGGCATCAGCGCCTCTCAGCTCATCCTTCTCACGCTGCCTTTTCCCAGTTTATATGCTCCCGTGGCTTCTTTATGCAAAATACACTTCCATTCTTGGATAAATAGAGCTTCAAAGTATGGTGCTAAGATACTTCACAAATTACAAGCCTGAAAGTCTTTCTGCCTTGCCTGGATGCTCTGTGGGCTCACTGTCCATCCAGGCTGTGTGCCACGCTCATGCTGCTGCTGCTGACTCCTGCTTGATTTGTTCTCCATTCCAAGAAACTTGTTTATCCAGTGTTCAGGACGAGCTTATAAAGCCATTGCTGTTTTCTCCATCCATTAGCTTCTCTAGGACCTTTGCCCAGGTGAGGAATCACTCAGCCAGCATCAGCACCTGCAGCAGAGAGCTCTGAGAGGGCAGCAGAGAAGGCAGCAGCAGAGCCACTGTGAGAATGTATTTAACAACACTATAGAAGCAGCTGGTGGCTTCAGCCACAGCCTTAATTTCAAACATCGTAATTGATTGGTTCGGTTATTTATTACACTTAGCTTGCTGCTTTGGGCAAAGCAACAAGCTAATAAAAGGCCAGCAGTGTGTTTTTCAATTTTTTTGCTGACTGGTGTGGTTTCTGGGGGTCTCATATGCTTCAGTAAGCATGTCTTGTCTTTTCTTCCCCCTGTGATCTATCACAATCATCCGCCTCTCTCTGCTTACTCCTTTCTCTCCATCAACCTGTCCCAGGAGATGTCCATTTTGTTGACCATGTGAATTATTATCTTTGTTTGTCCTTTTTCATCCTAAATGTTATTCCAGTTTCTTTGTTCTCCACTCCGCTGAGTAAGATGTTTTGACCTCAGTGTTCCACTGTGTCATAAGCAAGTGGCAGTAATAGAGAGATACCCAAAAGCCTGGGTTTCTTGAAGGCAAGTTTTGAAAGGATATTCCTCTTTATTTGGCTTAACAGCTTCAGCTGGTGTTGCTTACGGTCTCCATAAACAGCTGTGGAGTAGAAATAATGCAATATGGAAAGAAATAATGTGTTAAAACCTAAAGAATCATGATCCTGAATACCTGGTGAAACCAATACGAACTTTGATTTATTTGGTTGGTTAAATAGCTCCGCTGATGCTAAAGCTGTTTGTAAATCTGCTTTGTTCAAGTGAATCTGACTCCAGCAAGTGAATAGCTGTCACACACTGAAATGCTGAAGATGGCAGGGTAGTCAGACCCTGAAGGCACTGTGGGGTTTGCATCCCTTCTTTTCCCCCCCAAGAAGGCAGCCAGAGATGCCTCAGGGATGGAGGATAGGGTTGTTTATTCTGCCACAGAACATGCTGTTACCCGATCAGCAAGTTTCAGGGCACTTTTTGCTAGCACTTCACTATCATTTAAAACGTGCAAGTCAAAGATGTGATGTCAGAACACGAGCATAATGGGACAGATGTCCCAGATGACTTTACCACAAGTTGTTAGTGCTGAAACGGCCCAGGGAGCACACATACAGTGTTTCTCCTAAGTATTGTTTCCATTTCAAGGGAAGGCAGACAAAAGAGTTTTATTAACCATGGGAAATGTAACCAAGGTTTCTGCAAAGTGCATGTCACGAGGCTTCCCAGGCAGTGAAAGCTACATGGGATTTCACAAAAGGGTACACTTTAATGATTGTTAATTGCAGTCTGCTCTTTTTATACGTGGGGAGCCTTCGATATCTGCTTATCAGCTGAGCATCATGTTGGGGAGAAGGACATGGGGGCTTTTAGGAAGGCACTTGCTCTTTGGGAGCCACATCTTCTATCTAGCTGAGCAAAGGGGAAAAAAAGCCAAAGAGAAAATGTCAGCAGTGGGTTCAATTGACCTGGAGACTGAGAACATCAGGAATCTCAAACTATTTTTACAGCTCTACTTTGCTTTTAGAAACATTAACACTTCAAAGTGTGCAACTGTGCCTCTCCTCCACTGACTGTGCCTCTCCTCCATCGTTCCAGGCCATCGTTCCAGGGTTTTTCCCTGATTACGATCTTTCTTGTTGGCTTTTTTTCCCCACATGAAAAAACTGTGTCAGTTTAGCAGAGAACAAAGTTGATTTGTGCTCTCCTGGAACCTTTAAACAACTGTGTGCGTCAACCGTTTTACACGTCCCACTGAGTTTTAGACCCAAATCATCCACTGCTGGTACTGCTTGACTTTTTGGCATGAGTATGGCACTCTGAGGGAGCAAGGAGAAGACTGAATTTTCCATCAGCTTGCAGACCAGATATTGCTAGTATTTGAAAGAAAGCAATGATAAACACTTAGCCAGAATATGTGGTACCAGAGTGTGTTTCCAAAGCAAATCAGACTTCTGTTTTGGTTTCAGAAAGGCTTTTGTTGTTATTACTTACCTGCAGCAGAAGTTGCGTGATGTCTGTCCAATGGGCGTGAATATTTATTGGTTTCTATATTGTACTTGGCAGCATTGAATTAGAAGCCCTCAACAGGGCACTAGATGCAAGCTTGGGATCCATGTACACAAGAAGCTTTTGCTTCAGACAAAATCAATTAACCAAAGGCAGAAGTTGTCCTATTAATGCATTCCTGTGTGATAACATAGATAGTTTTATCTGTGTGTAGTAACAAGGACAGCATCTATGTTACGTACAACTTTGTCATATTTTCTAGGCTGAGACACTGTAAGATGCTTTGCAAATGTTTAGGAATGAGTGGTGACAAGGAACCGTGATTCACTTGCTTAAGAAGGTGGCTAATTGAAGAGTCATAGCATTTCCAAACTACGAGCTCTGTCCTTTGACTGAATCAAGATTTTGTCCTTATTTTGTCCTTTCCTCTTAGGCATTTTTAAATGCTTTTTGTACACCTGGAAGAAATGCTCGTAGCCTTCCCACTGCACCCCAAACAATGCTGACTTCTCCAGCTTCATTTCCTTGCAGGAGAGGAGGACACTTACCCTGTGATAACTGAAGGATAGAGCAATTCAAATGGTCTAGTGAAAAACTGAGTGCTTAATTCATGCCTGAGTCTGTGATGTTTTCTGTAAGCTCATACAAGTCTTTGTGGGATGCAGATATTTGGTAGATGGAGTTGGAATTAAGTGCTTAAGGCCAGCAGAGGCATCTGGACTGCTTACTGTCTAGTATTGCCTGAGCCTGGAGGAGTGAACAGGCCAGCTTTCATTCTGCTTTGACTGCAAATGTCCATGTTGTTAAATGTGGGATCTCACACATGCTTGGACCAGACTGGCTCCAGAACAGCATCTGGGTCACACATCTGGTCCATGGAGAGGTCCAGTCTGGACAGCATCCTCGGGCAGCAACTGGGACTGAGCTTGCAGTGAAACCTCTGGAGGAGGCATGAATGAAATGCCTGTTAGGGCTTGTGAACCTGGGAGCACAGAGTAAGTGAAGTGAATTAACACACAGCTTCATTCTAATGCCTGAACAAGTGAACTGAATCAGCCCCCTTATCCACTGTACTTCTCTTTTTCCTTTCCATGAAGTAGAAATAACAGATTCCTACCTGGTGTTATTTTATGAGGTTAGTAGCTGGGAAGTCTCCAGGCACCCTGATGAGGATGAGGGCCATATAAGCACAAAGATACTATGCAAAAATAGCAATGCCAAATGCTTGTTGCACATTTCTTCATCCCATACTGCTTTCCTCTCTTCCCTTGCACAGTGGCTTTGCCAAATATTCTCCCTTCAGATCTGGCCACTCTGTCTGAAGTGTCCTGGTTGGATTACCGGTTGGGTTGATAGCATTCCTTCTTGGTATGTGTACTTATAGAAGAATGCTTGAGTTGTGACCAGATCCCTGGGAGACTTTCCTGGCTGCCTGGGGGTTTTAAGAGAGTATTTTCTTTCTTAATGATCAAGACTTTGTTAACAATCAGCCCCTGTTTATATGGTAAAATGAGAGTTTTGCTCTCATTGTTTTTGTGATGCTGTATTAGCGCAAAGACAAGTTTACTTGTGTTAGTAAATGATAGATGACCTAATTGAAACTGAAGTGGAAAAAGTCACTGATTTTGCTAAATTGCCTAAACATGTTGTTTTTGGAGAACTTCTCAGATTACTTTTCAATCATCTTGAAAAGACTGTTCCTGATACACAGGTTTAAATAAACTAACCACTTGTCCCTGACAGCATTTGCCAAGCTCAGATGTATCTTTATGTATAAAATGAGAACTATATGCAATGGAAATACTCTATTTTTTTACTTTTTTTGACTCTTTGTTTATGTTAAACGTCTGTGATGTTAGTGCCATTGAACAGTTTCGTGGAGAAATTATAGTGTAAAATATCAAGGCACTCCCTTAAAAAAGAAATGTCATTCCAAGTGTAGAGAATATCAGATCTTTTAGTTGTGGAGAGCCTGAAGCTAAACTGGATACTGATTGAATATGAAATGTTTATGCTGGGAAAGGAAGAACTGATATGGGAAGCCACGTTGTTTTGCTTTATATTTTCAAGGGGCAAGTATAAGTTGTGTAAGCATACGATTTTCCATACTCCTCATACATGTGTTTGTTTTTTAAATATTTTGTCTTGTTCTTTAACTTCCCTTGTCTTTATGTAAAACCTTGAATAGATTCATGTGTGCACTGGATGACTTTGCATGGCCCAGAAACCTACAGAGAGCTATGTCTTGGTATCACACAAATCTGAACGGCGCTTCTTGTTTTCAAACCTTGAGGATGTATCTTTGATCTGAATAGGAACAGCTGAATTGGGCTAAGGAGTGCTCGATCGCAGTCTCTCACATTCCTAGTGCTGAGCACTAAGGGATGTGTGCAAGATTGATCTAAAATTGCTTTAGTTTTTAGTTGGTCTTATTCAGAAAAAACTGTCAGAGATATCTGTAAGAGCGTGTTGAATTGATGGGTTCAAAAAAAAGCAGTGAACCTATACAGTATGCCTCAACTACAGCAAAGCAAACTAATGAGTCATTTCCTAGGATTTGTTGTTATGATGACAAGTAATACTCCTTGTGTCTTTGTGTTCACTGCATCGTCACCCAGCCTTGGGAGTTTGCTGAAACATGGCACCTGATCATTCCCTCACACAGGCCACAGGATGGGAGTGATTCTACTGGAATGGTAGAGTTGCTCCAAAACTGGCTTAGGTGGGAGGAAGGACCCATGAAATTGGTCTGGCAGAATCAGTAGGGACTGTCTAACCCCATGAATCCCGTTTTTGTCCTAAAACAATGACCACTAACAAGGTGGTGGAGTGAGGGTTTAGAAGGTGCCCCTGTAGTTCTGCAACTGTCCCAGACAGAAAAAGATGACTTTTCTCATTGCTCACCACAGCCATGCACCTGTTTGGCCTAAACTGGCACCTGCAGCCGATGGAAGGGCAGATGTATGAAATCACGGAAGACACAGCCAGCAGTTGGCCAGTGCCAACGGACGTCTCCTTATATCCTTCGGGGGGCACAGGGTTAGAATTACCTGACAGGAAAGGCAAAGGAACCAGTGAAGGTATGGTTGGTGTGTGTCCATGTTGTCAGTCCTCTGTCTGCTTCTGAGCTCCAGCCATCCAATCTCATGTTCCATTACCTTCAATACTGCCATTCTCAGGTGCTTTTTCCAGTCTTTCACGTCTAGAGCTAGTAGTCGTCAGTCCTGTTTCCATATGTTTCTAAGTCTCGTACCTTTCTGATATTCACGTGATAAAAATGTGTGCAATCCTCATCACGCTTCCAAGGTATTCTCAAGGTGGAACTATCTGTACCTCATCTCACTGGGTACAGAAGTCCAGTGCAAAAACTATGTCTCAAATGGCTATTTTCAAGGGGAAAAAAAAGACTTGAAAATTAGTTTCCTTGAGCATTTAGTGAATGAAAATACTTGGTTTTGCCTTCTCATTGCCACTATGTACTAAATGTTTTGAGGACCAAAGAGTCTACGTAGAATCAGGTAGACTGCACAGTGAGTATTGATATTCCATGGTTGGACATCTCTTTACAGAGGTGTCCAGATAAAAGACCTATTCTCCTCAAAGCATCATCACGGTGTCAGCTTGCAGTTTTAATTGAAACTAGAAGAAACGAATGGTTTATCAATTCAGCAGTGCATTATCCAGTAGCTTTAGGTCTTACTGTGCTCCGTACAGGGGGAGCACTGCCAAAAATACCCATAAACTCTGCAAAGGACAGATGTTTTATCCCTCCCAAGACTTATTAAGAGAAGTGAGGAATTCAGAGTTTCAGAAAGCTGTTTTGTTTGTGTGTCAGGCTTCTTCGTACAAGGCCAACAGATTCCAGCAAAATTGAAGTCATTGGCTATTTTTAGTATTTAGTTGGGAGGTGAAGGTTTGTGGGTAGGAGACAAGAAGTATGCTATTGTTCCAGCAACTCAGTGAATTCAAAAGTTTCCAGAGTTCCCTGGAATTTGGCAGGGAGCCTATGTTTATCTATTTAATTCAAATTAATTGTAGGGTGTTTTTTTTTATTGTTCTGTAAGAGCTTATCTGCCTTTATCAGTCCAAGTAAAGGCCATAATTATGTGTGCTCCTCAGAAGTGTATTTACTAACAACTGATGGCTGACAACAATGTTCTACAAGGAAAAATCAACTAAGCAAGTTATTCTCAGCAAACCTTACCAGATAGTACAGCAAGCTGCAGATATCATATGTTGTATTCAAAAATACTTCATGGCAGATCCTTTTGTTTCCTTCCAGCTTACCATGTGTTTCGTTTTTGAAACATGTAGTTTTGATCTGTTTATTTCCTTTTAAAAGTCAAAATGGAAATAAATGGGAGTATGAAAAACTACCGGCCAGATCGAAGTCTTCCACTTGATTTCTTTTTCAGCCATGCTTAGTGACATCAGCAAAAGTTCTGACTGTTGCCGAAAAAACTCTGCTAAAAGAGAAATCTGGAAAATCCTCTCGGAATGTCATTCGAAGACCCCTTGAGTTAGTGCTTCATGCAGATGTTTGGGAAGCCATAGGCTTAGAGGAGAGAGTCTTCTCCTAACTGAATAAACACATGAGGATAAGATCTCTTTTGCAGGACTAATCACATCCAGTCTTAAAACAGCTCTTCCCCCATCAAGTAACTATGCAACTAATACTGGACCAGCGGTGCAGCATGGCTGCTATTCTAATTCAGAATGTATGTGATTGAAATTTATTTACAAAATGGATTAAAACGTATTTGAAAGTTCTCTTGATCACACTGAAATAGCTTGGAACAGTCAGTCTTACAGCTGATCTGAATGAATCATTACCAGTGTCTTGCCAATTCTCATCCATGGTTGTGCTCCAGCGCAGCATTTACAGGCGTTTAAGCCCATCCCTGTTTAGCAAAGCACTTAATCACATGCTTACATTTAAGCGCGTAATTAACTGTGATTGAAGTCAGAGGAGTATAAGTGTATTCTTAAGTGTTTTGATGAGTCAGGGTTCCTTGCTATCAAAAATACCAGCAGATTCAGCAGGGGCCGAAATGAAATGGCTCATTTTGATAACCAAATAAATTAGGAATAGTTGCTACGGCAACTAAAAAGTTCAAGGTAATACATGGAAAGTGCAAAGTAATTGACAGCCCAATTAAGAATTCAGACCTGAAGTTAATTTTAAGCAGTCAAATATTCTGATTAAAACTTAATTTCTGATTAGAAGCTAAAATTGCTTTCTTATTGTACTTTCTTTATGAAGAATCCAATCCATAGGGCCTGATCCCACTGTAGGTTGAGGCTGGCAAGACAAGGACTGACTTGAGCCTTGTGAAGAGAGCTGTGGGGAGATCTGAACCCATGGAGCAAGACGTGGCAGCTTGGTGCTCGTCACACTTCAGACATACTGCTGTCTGCCAACAGGAGGCATGAGCTTTGTAATCGTATGTGCAGTTATTTCTGAGAATGTCTTTCAATCACAGAAGCATTTTTCTTGCTTGTGCACGTGTTGCTTTCTGTGCAGGCAGAATACACACTGTGCTAGTTTGCTCCAGGATCTCTCTGGCACAGCAACATCCACTGTATTAAGCTCTCACCTCCCCAGATTCACTCTGGTGTGCCATCTTTATTAGTGAACAATCAGAGCACACATCAAATGCTGTAGATATTCAGCTGAATTTCTACGAATCTATAAAGCCTGACAGTAGTGATGAGAAGAAATATCTTCCACTTGAAACCCAACATGTGATGTCTTTAGCAGCTTTTTAATAGAACCCTGAATCTTTTCATCTTATGACAATGAAAAAGGAAACTGCACAAAGACATGGGAACTGTTTGCTTGAATCCTGACTGGGGTAGAAGTAATTTTTAGTATAACAAATAGATAGCTGCAGTCCAGTTCAAGTAATCCCTTTCAGAATCAAGCTAGTTGATGTTCATTGTACAGTTGTACACTACCAGCACAAAAGAGCCTGTGAGAATGGCCATCTACCTAAGCTGCTTCTGATGGTCTCTGTTAATATATACTTTGAAAAGAAAAGGATAGGAAGTCAACAGATTTCCACCTTGTTTTTATTTGAATGTGATTTGGACCAAAAGTTCTGATAAAAACTTTAATAGGAAAAACAAAATATCTCCTTTCTTCAGATGCTTCTTTTGTTAACTGTCAATATGCGGATAATTTAGATATGGATTTTAGAGAGACAGTGGGCAGTTTGCCTCTGCCTCTCCCATTGAGTTTATAGTGGGATGGTGTACAGAGAAGTTTGATGTTTAAAGGAACTATTACCATTTGAAACAATAAAATGAGGGTTTGTTCTATCTTTTCAACATGGCAATAAGTTCTAAGACTATTTCACTTGAATTTATGATGGATAGAAGAAGATATTTTTATTTCATATTTCTTGTTTCCCAAAAAATCTCTCAAGATGATTTTTCTACAAAATAATATACATTTCTGAAAAGTTTTGTTCTCATTTTGTTAGAAGTGCTTCATCTGTGAAAGACAGAGTAGCAAGCTGTAATGACACCGAGATGAGACAACTAATTGATTTGGATTTATAAAACTAATGATTAGTCTTTGATAGTGTGCTCCTTACCAGAGCCAAAATCTTTCAAGTGCCCTTAATAAAGACTTTTTGCTAAGCAGTTGCCTTCATCTTTTTCCTGTGAAGTCATATGGCCACTGGTTATAGCAAAGAGCTAACAGATAGTGCTCTGGGATTTTATTTTGCATCCTGCCCCATTCTCTGGGCTTTCTTTGGGTTGAGATATTTTCGAAGCAGCCACCAATTTTGAGAGCTGTGGGTGTAGGGATGTCTAACCTGGAGTTTCTCAGCTGTTTTTCAGGGAGCTCCCTGCTGTCTCCCTCACGTTACAGCACGTGCTGATTGCCATCCCAGGCTTTCTGACCTGGTGGGCGCTTCAAGAAGCAGATGCCTCCATTTGCTCCGCTGCTAAAGGAAGATAGATAACCATAACACACTTTGCAGATTGTAGTGAAATCTAACTAAAACCTCTCAAGTTTCATAGTAGATATTACTCAAGTGCAGGGCGTGATTTCCTTCATCTCTTTTCTCAGTCCTCTTTTTTGGACTGCTGAACAAATTTAAAATGTTGTTTCCACTGTCAAACATTAATTTAATAAAGAAACATTTTTCTTTTCCCATTTAGACGTCACTCATGCTGCTCTTCTCCACACAGCCATTCTGTTCTGTGACATGTGTCTGCTTCACTATTTCTTCACTTCTCTCTGCTAATGTAATGATGACTTCTCCATCAGTGAACTTACATTCATTTGTGTTACAATGTAAAATGATTTATTTTTACGTAATGTAATTACACAAGCTCTGATGTTAATATTTGAACAATGAACCATTTTTCTCCAGGTTACTCTTCCCGTTTTCATGTTTTCAAACAAAACAATTACTGAAGCCAAGAATAACCTTGCCAGTTCTCCTCTCATAATCAGAAGGATTGGCAGCACACAGTACTCCAAAGACCTCAGGACACTAATAGTCTGTTTTTCAAGATCAATGTCAGAGATACCAGTATGATTGGATTACTTCTAGGATCTAAGGCTAATCCAAGATTTTTGTTCCTGTATTTTGGCAGGAAAGCCCAGTAGTTTCTTTCCAGACGACAGTTTTATAGACTCTGGAGAAATTGATGTTGGCAGACGAGCCACACAGAAGATCCCTCCTGGTATCTTTTGGAGATCTCAGGTGTTCATCGACCACCCAGTGCATCTGAAATTCAATGTGTCTTTAGGAAAGGCCGCTCTGGTTGGCATCTATGGCAGAAAAGGCCTTCCACCATCACATACGCAGGTAATGGGACCTCATTTCAATCAAGCAACACTTCTCTTAGAATTTATGTTTTTATTGTGTTTTTGTTTCAGCTGTTTCTCTCAAGGATTTGCTGCATGCTTGCATGATAAAAAATCTGGTTGTATATCCAGAGAAAAATAATCAAGTGACACTTGCAAGATATTTACATACATTAGCCTGATGTGCTATAGGCACAGCCAGAGCAGTTGATACCACTTTGAGGAAAAAGCTGAGAGTATCAGCTGCTTGCTCCTAGCAGTGTGAGCCACTACCTTCTCCATCCAGGGAAAAGTCCCTGGATGTCCCCATATTTCATGCCACGTGCCCCTCTTTCAGCCTCTCTCCTCTCATGATTAGAGCTTCAAGACCCCAGTCTCTCACCCTCATGGGAGCAAGATTTCCTTTCCTTGTCCATGCTGAAATGCTTTGAGCCAGCTCTTCACATTATGTGTGCTGGCTGTCAGATTATGCTGAGGTTGGCCAGAGCACGGTAACTGGTGTATAACCAGACAGAATCAAGTTTTTACAGAAAGACACAGGCTTATTTAAGCAAGAATCAAGATACAGATATTATTCTGTAGGACTTTTAGTCTTTTTAGTAGCTTTTCTTAACACGGTGGGACAAAAAATCTGTCAAGAAATCACTTTCTGGCAAATGCTCTGAGGAACCATCCCCTTAAATAAGGATTTTGTCAATTACTTTCTCTGCTTTCTGTCTCAGTTTTTAAGCTGCTCTTAACCAGATTGATTAATGCATTAGGACATAACTCTATTTGGCAGTGCAAAACATCATATTCCCACTTGCATCAGCAGGTTATGAAAGTATTACCAGTTTTATAGTGATTTTGTAGCTTACCCTTGCTATCCATTCTAAACTGAAAGTCCAGCAACCAACACCTTTATTAAAGATTTATAGAAATATGCTTTATTTTCCTTTTGAGCAAACAAAGATTTTTATTACAACTTTTCTGAGTAATACGGTATTTTCTACTTATCAACACACCTGCAACTTATTTATGTCAAAAAGGTGTCATAAATCCATGCTTCCTCTGCCTGCCTTTCTGCAGAATTAAAATATTTCAATAGGATCAGCAGGTCATAAATTCAGTGACACAGCAGTGCCATTATTGCCCATTTTTGATCAGTCTCTCTTTAGGGAGAGATCCAGACGTTTAGAAGTTAAATATCTGATATTATTTAAATTAAAAAGTCATGGTCACAGCAATAACTGTTGTAGACTGGAACTCTGTATTAACTCTGATTTTCTGATGTTTATAATGATTATTAATATCTACTGTCGAACAGGACTTACTACATGAATGGGTTCAATTGTTTGAATAGTGATTGTGAAATGTAACACCTAAATCTCAACTAAACTATACTGAATTTAAAGCAAACTGCCTAAATTTAACAGGATGCTCCATCCAGCTGTAGTTATATTTTAAGCAATTTAGAAGCCCACACCAACTTCACCAGCTCCACATTTTGTTCTTCAGTCTCATTTTGGTTGGGATGTTATGAGTGATTTGTCAGTGTCGGGACCTTTCCCATCTGAAACAATGCAGTTGTATATCAGTTGAATCCTCAGCTGAAAATGAGACATTAAATGTGGGATTTAGCACATGTTGGTCAGTGTTACATGCTAAGGGAGGCAGCGCACTTCTACAAAGACCTTGTGAGTACTGCTTTTTGAATAGGCACAAATCAAGTGCTGCCAAGTATATAAATAATAATAATAAAAATAATAGGTATCTGGACGAAAACATCACCAAAAATTACCAAAGGGACTTTTTAATTCAAACAGTAAGAGTCATGGGACAGTAATAGAAACAGCTCCCCAGATCCTGAAGAAATAACTTAAGGAAACTGCAGATATTAAAATAATATTGATATATCACTAGTTAATATTTAATTTGGTTTTGAAATGGTCCTTTTCCCTAAATTTATTATTTTAAAAAATCTGCTATGATTAAAATGTTGTTCTCCTTCTGAACATTTTTATATGAAGTTTAACTCTTAGCATTTAATCTCACCATAACTTATTTGCCTTAGGAGTCATTAAACAGCTAACCTGTTTTCGGTGTTGAAATTGTAGACTGTTCTTTCACAGTTAAAACATATTACACAAATCTCATCTTTTCTTTTGCATAATCCGGAGTGTCTGCTGCACCCCATAAAACTAACCAGTGAGTTTTAGATTTCCAAATTTTATCAGGAATTTCATAAACAGGACTTTGGCAAAATATGTGCTTAAAGCAGTGATAATCTCTCCTTTGGAAGAGTGTAATAAAGGGTTGGCAGTAGTAAAATTTGAACTGGCAATCAACTTTCCTTCTAAACTAGATAAGTAGATATTTCTTCTGTTTAAATAATCCATCTTCCATCTTCTGTGACATGCACCTCTACATAACCCATTCTTTTTCAGGGACTTTGGGTGGTTTTCTTTGCACACATTCCTGAACTTGGCAAAATGTTTAAAGTCATATTTTTCTATGCTAAAACAAGAGACTTTTCCAGATTTTTAGACTGCATACGAAGAAAACATTTTTTTACAATAAGGGTGATGAGGCACTGGCACAGGCTGCCCATAGAGGTGGTGGTGCCCCATCCCTAGAGACACCCAAGGTCAGGCTGGATGGGCTCTGAGCACCTGATGGAGCTGTGGGTGTCCCTGTTCATTGAAGGGGATTTGGACCAGATGGCCTTTAAGGGTCCATTCCAACTCAAACGATTCTATGATTCTCTCTGTTGACCTTTCTCCATCTGTGACCATCTATCTTCTACTGGTAGTTGCCAGCAACCATGGACATTTATAAGTAGGAAGTAAGTGCAAGCTCCAAACTTTTGTAGTGTTAAAATAGAGCTTGTAGAAGGCAAAAGTTTAGGCACCTTTTCTAATTCTTCTCAACAAATTGTAATAAAAGTTAAACAGTTTTCTTGTGGTCTTTTAAATTTAGTTTTCCCATATCGAATCAGTTTCTAAACTCTTTTCAACCTAGGCCAATTTTTAAATAGTAAATTTTAGGGATTGGCCATCACAGTTTGTGGGAGACGTTTTCCCATTTATACAATTCGAATTAATTAAAATGGTATTTTGTCTACAATTTTCTTGCTTTCAATAACTCCAATTGTGTATTAAAAATCTCTGAATTTATTAAAACGTAATAAAGCATAATCCACTTGCAGTTTGATTCATATTTACAGCCAGTAACGCAGTAACTTCGCAAAGTCATCAACATCCGAAGCGCCATCTTGAAAATATGTATAGAATTAAACTTACTTTTGGCAGGGAGCCTCAAGGTAAGCATAACCCAGGTTGGGCTGTAACAACAGCAACTCAGTGTGGCTGGATGCCTGCAAGTTGTTTTCATCTCAAGCAAGAAATAAATGCCTCAGGGCACAATATACTGGATGTTTCTTGGATTTCAACTTCAGGATGAGGCAAACTGCACTCTAGAAATGTCTCAGATTTCTTTGACTGCTGAATTAGGTCTAGAAAACTAACTCAAACTACCATGGAGATACCAACACTTTGAGATGAACTTTACCTGTGGTGTCTGTAGTTATAGTTCCTTTAGTATGCTTTTAGAAAGCATCCGTCTGTCTAGAAACTCTTGTTTCTGACAAAGCTAACTTCATGGACAGCCAAAAGGAGTGCCCTTCACTTGCTTTCTCAAAAGATACTGCAGCACCAAATCTGAATGATCTACAGGCTGAAATAGAGTAAGAAAGCATAAATAAAGCAAGGCTTTGTTTGTTGCAAGGAAATGAATAATTAAAATGCAGTAATGATAAATACCCTCGTGACAAATTCTGTCTTTTGATCTATGAGGTAGGTCATATTTAGCTTATGTCTCAAGAAAGTGTTGGAAATTACCTAGCAATAACTGCAGAAGAGAGAAAACCTCCTTATCTTGGTGGACTTTCAAGACCACATCAGGGAACCTATTAATACATCAGAAACACCCACATGTTGTTTAAATTCAGCAGGGATAAGGAGCCTAAGTGTTGTTGCCGTGTTCAGCCAACACGTGCAGACCTTTAGTGCAGCAGCACTAAATGCAGGTCCAAAAACAGGTGGTGTTTTTGTTTTCCTTGCACCTGCCAAAAACTGCAAGTTTATCTGATTGAGTGAGGTGAAGGCAAGGGGAGCTGGGGAACAGAGAATGCAGGCTGTGCCCTGGCTGCTGAGTCCTGCTCACAACATGCTGTATTCACCTACCACAAGAGAAGAGTCAGATTAGATAATGCTCAGTTAATAACTGTGATGTCTGCTAGGATTGTACCCGACTTGTCCTATTAATATATCATCAGACAAAATACAATTATTGCAGAAAGTCAGTGCAGCGTTACTTAAATAGGGAACAAAAGATAGTTACAATCCTTATAGCAAAGTGGAAGTGATTGTTCACCTGAAGTTACCTTGGAGAAAAAAAAGTTCTTTTGAGGAAATTTTCTGAAAGCTATCCTGTAAATGTTTTTTTTTTACATTACTTTATCTGTTTTTTCATCTTCTATGATCTTTTAACCACTTCTGATATTGATTTAAGGAAAAAAACGTTGCTCACTAAGGAAAATATTTCTGTAAAATGTGTGCCAGCATTTACTTACAAAATCTTTCTCTGATTGACACTCATCTTTCTCTTGATAACCAAAAGCAACGAACTATCCATTTAGGCGAAGTAATTTGTTTCTCTCTTACTAACCAAGACACAAAGAAAATCATAGAATCATAGAATGAATGGTTTGGGTTGGGAGGGACCTTTGAGATCATCTAGTTTCAACCCCCCTGCTATAGGCAGGGGCACTTCCCTCTGGACCGGGTTACTCTCAGCCCCGTCCAGCCTGGCCTTGAGTGATTCCAGGGAGGAGGTGTCCACAACCTCTCTTGGCAACCTGTTCCAGTGTCTCACCACCCTCACAGTAAAGAATTTCTTCCTAATATCTAGTCTAAATCTACCTTCTTCCAGCTTAAAGCCATTTCCCCTCGTCTTGTTGCTACATGACCTTGTAACAAATAAGCTTCTGAATAGTTTCTCATCATACGTACTGTGCGATTTGGCCACATTCCCCAGACCTCAGTTTTGTAATCATAGAAAAGAATCAGAGAATCATTAAGGTTGGAAAAGACCTCTAAGATCACCCAATCCAGTGCCAGCCCACCCCCACCATGCCACTGACCACGTCCCTCAGTGCCACATCTCCACGGTTCTTGAACACCTCCAGGGATGGTGACTCCATCACCTCCCTGGGCAGCCTGTGCCAATGCCTCGCCACTCCCTGCCTACGTCTCTACAGAAAGAGCATGTCAGCAGGGTCAGTGTGCCCCAAATCACATTCCAAATAAAGATTATTTCTTGTTCTGTGTAATTACAGGGAAACACATTCATATTCTCACTCTTATGTATTATGTACTGAGGGACATGGTTTAGTGGGGAAATATTGGTGGTAGATGGACAGTTGGACGGGATGATCTTGGAGGTCTTTTCCAGACTTGGTGATTCTATGAATCACAGATTCCGTTTCTAAAAGGCTTGCTTGCAGGTAAACTAGAAACATTACTGACTTGGATAGACACTAACAGAGAAAAAATAGTTTACAGGTGCCCATATATGTACATTTCTAATATACAATGCAAAATACATCTGTCTCCTTCCTGAAATAGCTTGAGGAAGCCTGAAGTGCACACAGACATCACTCTTTATTGTATTTCAGTTTGACTTTGTTGAGCTCCTTGATGGAAGACGCCTCCTGACCCAGGAGGCGAGAGGCTTAGAAGGACCTCAGCGGCAACACAGAACCTTTGTGCCCATGTCCAGCCACGAGACAGGGTTTATCCAGTACTTGGATTCAGGCATATGGCATTTGGCCTTCTACAATGATGGCAAGGAGTCGGAAGTGGTTTCTTTCCTTACCACTGCCATCGGTAAGTGTTTCCTGTTTTATTCCCAAATCGTCTGCCTTCAGGCCAGGTGTTAATGTGTATACTCAAATTGCATGGCAGCTTTGTGTGGTTTTGGACCGAATGTTTGTAGAGGATGTATTTAGCAACTGGCTAAGTGCTGGCTGGCCCTACATAGCATGTAAGTATTTTGTATGCCTTTTTAATAACTATATCCGGAACGAGATTCCACCCGGTGCCAGAGTTGGATTACAAGCTTGAAATTCCCTGCTTCACTTTTCCTTTGATCTTATTTTTTATTTAGCTTTTTTTTTTTTTTTTTCTTTAGTTTATTCTTCCTGGAGCAGAGGTAGAGGAGTGATGGAAGAGCACAGAGTGGTGCTGTGCAGCAGTTTTGTGTGACAGCCCTGCCTTTAAGCGCTGTCCGAATCACTGCAGTAAGAGCTCAGGCAGAGCGCTGAGGTTAAAACCAGTAAAGAGCACTGCACGGTTTGGTCATAGGAACCACAACACCAGGAATCTCTAATTCTCCTTGCTAACAGAAAGAAGCTCAGATTTCTTAAGAAGTACAGATTAACAGGTTTCTGGGCTGCTCTGGCAATAAGTCCCCTGATGAGCTGCTGTCCATTGTGGGCAGGATGCTGCCTGCAGGCTGCTTGTGAGCTTGGGCACACCACGTGTTCTTACTTCACTCCATAAACAGCAGAATGTGTTTCTGACTCAGTAGTATTTAATTTTAAATTTGACTCGCCCGCTGAACCTTTTCATATCCCCAAATTCGCTTGGTTGTAATTCAGAGATTGCTCCATAAAACTCACGCTCAGCTTTCTTCCAGCCACAGTGATTGTTTAATGGATTTTTTTTTCTTTGCTAAAAAAAAGCAGACTCAGTCCAAAGCTGCCATTAATCCCTCTCCCCAAAGAAGTATTGGTGTTGAATCTCAGCTGTCTGCAGTAGTTGCCTAAGAGCTACAGGCTGTAATTTGTCTTGGCAGGTTAATTAAAAGTTTAGGTCTTATTAAAGCCATCATTAAGATCCCAATATTCACTTTAAACACTAAAGTTTACCTAATGCAGAAGTGGAAGCACTGCTGTGTTAAATTTAAAAGCTGGAACTTCACATGTTTTATGCTGTTCACAGTTAAGCAACACCAAAAATAGTTACACATTAGTTTAGGAAACTGAAGTCTTGCTCTATAGAATACAGATTTACTTTCGATTATAATTATGGAACCACTAAGATTGGGAAAGACCTCTAAGGTCCCCAAGTCCAACCCCAACCCATCCCACCATGCCCACTGACCATGTCCCTCAGTGCCACATCTCCCCAGTTCTTGAACACCTCCAGGGATGGTGTCTCCACCACCTCCCTGGGCAGATTTACTTTGCTGCAGCAGTGCTGGGATCTGAGCCCTGTATTGACCAGCTTGTGCCCAGAGCAACTTCCAGATACCCTTCTGAGCATGATTTTTTTTCCTGCTCTAAGAATTTCTCCAGTTTGAAGCTCCCCAGCACAGGAAGTCAGTAAGGCTCTCACAGAAGAAAACATTTTTAAAGCACAGCCACTACATGTTTGTTTTCAAAGCGATGCGAAATGAGCTTCCAGCCAGACTTCTCTCCCTGCCTCATTGCACTAACATAGGGGAAAAAAAGGCAAAACATCCTTAACCTGTCTTTGAGCAGTGGGGGAGCAGCGTGGGTGAGAAGCATGTCAGATTGTCTTTAAGGCAATATTGTTTTGTTTACACTCTGCCCTACCTTCGTGACCATGTGATAAGCAGAACAGTCCATGATAGATTCCCTGTTGCCCTTGAATCATTCTGTCTTTCAGCACAAGGAAGTGTTGCTTTCTTTTTGGCTATACAGTAAAAGAAAGTCTTACTCCAGGTGTGGGAATCACTTGGCAGTTGTATAGCAGCACAAAACTATTGTGTGCAGGAAAAGCTGCTTAAAGGAAAACCCACTCATTTTGAAATAAGTAAAAAAAGTAGATAAAGAAGGGGCTTCTTGTGTAGAATTTGGCCAAATTTGTTCAGCATTTATAGAAGTATGATAAGAATTATAGAATCATAGAATGGCTTGGGTTGGAAGGGAACTTAAAGCCCACCCAGTCCCAACCCCTGCTGTGGGCTGGTTGCCTCCCACCAGCTCAGGCTGCCCAGGGCCCCATCCAGCCTGGCCTTCAGCACCTCCAGGGATGGGGCACCCATAGCTCTCTGGGCAGCAGTGCCAGGGCCTCACCACCCTCTGAGTGAAGAATTTCTTCCTAACATCTAACCTAAATTATCCTAATTATTGTCCTAACTGATCATAATTAACCTACTATCCTTAACCAGTTCATACCTTTCTCCTTAACCTAGATTTCAACAGCTTGTTTAAAAATAGTCCAGGCAGGTGTTGTGTGAAAATGCGTTGTATTGCTTCAGAGCCATTCCAGTGTATTCATGAGGTCTGCCAAGACAAAGCTGCTGCATTTTAAGTCTATCCATGCTGGTGTACGGCAGTATTACGATTTTTGCTGGTGCCAAGGTAAAGACGATACAACAGCCTGACACCGTGTTTACGAACCAGGGTGTAAAGTGGCAGTGCCAAACAAATAAATCAAGGCACACCTGATTGGAACCCTTCGATCTGCGTGGGGTGAGGAGCCTGCAGAGCTGTGTTGGCTGTCAGAGGCAAGCTGCCATTTCGTTTGATTTCTGTGGCAGGAGCATGTAGAAAAATCTCCCTTTATTATTGTGCAGCCGTAGCACTTGCAGCGTGAGTGTGTTTGAAAGGTATGGCTGGGATGCAGGAAGAAGAAGGATCCGGTGATGTGAGAAGAGGACCAGCAGCCTGGAAGTCCTGGGCTCTGATTGGTGTTCTAATTGTGACCTAACCTAAGTTCACACTTCAGCTGCTCGCTGTGAGGAGAGTGACATTTCCCCAGAGATGCTGTGAGGGTGATAGAACTGCGGGGAAAATGCATTAAGCATTAATTAATAATAATGAATAATAGGAGAAAGCACAGAATTGATAATGGGAATCAGAATGATAAGTGCATAAAGCCAGACTGTACAGTCATTCCTCCACTGTGAGCAAGGACTCGCCTGAGTCAAGGACAGCAGCTTTCACTCCAGCAATACAATGTTGAATAGAAAGGATGCTGATTTTCCAAGTTTATCTGCTCTGTTCTAACAGACCGAACCCTTCAGAGTAAAATCACTGCAGGCTCTGCTTGACAATATCAAGTTAAATTACTGTGCAGTGCTGGTCTGGAATGATTGGGTCTTCCATTATCCTAGTGAAAACCAGAGAAAAATGGAGAAAAGCATGTGTATTCCCAATTTGATAGCACATTTAATTTCATAAATGGTGAGGCTGTCCATCATACCGTTTTAGAATCTGATATAGCTATAACTAAATCCACTCAGGAACATTAGCTCTGATTTTAAGGGCAAGAGATGACAGTTGAGCCTGTTTTCTAAAAGGACGTAGAACCATCATGGCTATAGAGTTACGTGGTGTCAAAATGTGTGCCTGTTACATGCCATTGCTTGTGAACCTGGGGAGAATACAATATATAATGCCTGTCACAGATTATTCTTCTGCAGAACACAGGCAATTCAGGTGGAGGGAAATAAGGTTATTCTAGAAGAGTTTTCACTTTTTAACAACGTGTTAATACCCCATTCCTCCAAATTACAATGCAAGGCGTTATGAAGGAATGGACAGTCAAAGTCTCTCAGTAATACATTAACCTTTTTTTTGTAAATGACATTGGAAGCACTTTCTGAAATTTCTAATATTAACACTTCTCTGCAAAGCGCTGTGTGGATTCACTTCTCCCTGATAGCGATGATTTATTCCCAACAATGTGGTGTAAGCGGAGCGAAACAGTGGGCTGAGGAACAGCTGGAATCAGCACATCTGAGACAGAGATTTGGCCGAAATCTGCTTGGGAGGAGTAAGAAACATCTGAGAGGCTGCAAACATCTACAGAGCTGGGGAGAGAAAGTCTTCCAGCAGCTGTTACTGCTGAGCTCAGGTTTGGCTGCATGCAGCCACGGAGAAATTAAAAGGAGCAGCAGCATCAGCTGTCTGAAAAGTGAGCGTCTGTTTGCCATCGTGTCACCCAGCGAGCGGCAGGAACACATGTACAGCACCCGTGGTAGCATGCAAGGTTTTGTCTTGCTTTTATCTTCTGCAGGAGACAGTGCTTAAGTTTAGGATAAGACCCGTTGTTCCTCCCGCCCCCTCCACTATCCGTAAGGAAGCTGCTGTAAGTACTTTCCTCCATCAAAGCACAAGCAAGTTGGCAGTGTTATTTATAAGGGGCTGCCAGCACATACAGCGCTTTACAATACACATCAAGGGGCAAGCTCCCTTCCTGTGATAGCCTAAAATATCACAGCCCTCATACAGCTCACACACATGAAGAATACCTGTGGGTTCACAGCGGGACCGAGCTTAGGGAGGAGGGAAGGAATTACAGGGCACAGGCAAGCTTGGGACTGGATCACATCCTGAGAGGACAAGGTTGTATGAGAGGGGACCAGAACAGCTCTGAAAATACCTCAGTGTTTGGCTTCCTGTTATCAAAGGGAGAAGGATAAGGCTGGGTAACTCAGGTTTGCTTCCCTTACATTTGCTGCCCGTGTGTATGCTGACTTAAACTCTGTCAACTCTCAGTTCAGAGCAGATTCCCAGGCATTATCCACTGAAGTCTCAAAGCCATTCATTTTATTTACACTTGCTTCGCTAACATCTGGGAAAGTCTAAATTGATCTCATGTAAACACTGAGGAGAATGTGCAGGCATGGGGTGTGATCCGCTCTGGCTTATGCTTTCCCTTTGCTAGTTCCCTTGTTACTTTACTTAACCCTTCATGTACGGTTAGGTCTTCAGGAAAAGTGGATGTCATGTCCCAGTCACCCTTTTCTGAACAAGTCCTGCGAGTATATCTAACAGAAGAGTTGGCACATGCTGAAAACTGAGCAAGTACTTGGCCAAATCAGTACCCTTTACCTGTTAATGGAAATCTAGCTGCTCCGTGGAGGTGCTCGGTTACCAGTGGTGGTATTCTCATCTATGGCATGAGTATGGTCGTTTCATCCCATGGTCACCTTGTCCCATCCCCTGTTCCACAGAGCACCTTTTGGTAGCCCTCTACAGTCAATTAATAGCTTGTGCCTTCCCTGGCTCAAAACTCTTTCCTTCTTTGGACTCCTGCTTTGCACTGAAGAAAAATATTTAGTGATATATGAGAGCCTTGGCAGGGAGGAAAATCACAACTTCACTTTTGATGTTATTGATCTCTCTTCTGCAACATAACAGCAGAGCTTTGCATGCTCTGCAAATAGCTTTTTGCCTTCAGCTCTCTGTGTCCCATTACAAGCCCTTGCTTGACAGACGCTCCATCAGATGGTCAGTGCCTTTTTTGATGACTCTCTTGTTGCCAGTGTCCTTTTTTGATGCTTTCTTTCCTGCTCTTTGGCTTCAAATAGCTTTTCATAGAAACATAGAGTCATTTGAGTTGGACGGGACCTTTGAAGGCCATCTAGTCCAACTCCCCAGCAATGAACAGGGGCACCTACAGCTCAATTAGGTGCATAAAGCCCTCGAATGTCTCCAGGGAGAGAGTATCCACCACCTCTCTATGCAACCTGTTCCAGTGCCTCATCACTCCTATTGTAAAAAACATTTTCCTTATATCCAAACTAAATCTCCCCTCTTTTAGTTTGAAGCCATTTCCCTTTGTTCTATCACAGTGGACCCTGATCAAGAGTCTGTCCCCTTCTTTCTTATAGGCCCCCTTTAGATATTTTTACTAAGCTTCTCTGAACATGGTAAAGTTTGTAGGTCTCAAGTAACATAGAAAACATGCATTCAGTTCAGCTAGGAGGCAATAAGGGCATTTATGAGTCCCTCCTAGGCTGTGACTCTCCTTGTTTTTTTTTCTTTGTGAGTTTGGTCTCATGAATGGTAGTTCTGCTTGACTGAAAACTTACATTTAGACAGAAGTTGGACTCAGTGATCCTTGTGGGTCCATTCAGTGTTGGGATATTCTGTGATTCCATGGTTTATCCACAGATGGCTTCAGGTCATGTGCCCAGGGAAGTTGTGGTGTCACCATCCCTGGAGCTGATCAAGAGCTGTGGAGATGTGGTACTGAGGGACATGGTTAGTGGGCATGGTGGTGATGGGTTGATTGTTGGACTATATGATCTTATTTGTGTTTTCCAACCTTAGTGATTCTATGATTCTATGGCCAGTCTTCCTCTTGGCCACAGGACAAGGCCCTTTGGTGAGAGGGGAGTTGGTACATGCAGAAGGATGGACAGACATCAGGCTGCCAACTCCATCACAGTCAAACCCAGCCCAGCCTGGTACGTAGGACATTGCCTTGGGAGATGGCATTGAGTGAACTATGAGCTTTGAAGAGTTCCCCTCTCCAAACAAGTGAAGTAGCGTGATTGGAGACATGTTGCAGGCATATGTGTAAAATTAATCTTTATAGAGCTTAGTAAAAAGAAAACCTGTAGCCTGAACATGGATCTGGAAATGGCAGGAGAGCTGTGAGGTGGTGAAATCTTTCGCAGTAGTTTATAATCCCAATGTTCAGAGGTTTTTGTTTGCTATTCTTTGTAGAACAGTAGTGATGCTTTTAGATGATAGTGATGTGACCCTTAAAACTTCAGCAGCTGATAACTTTATTAGTGTGCCCCTTTTCACCTGTGCATCTATCCCAAAAAGTTGATAACAGTCTCATTTCCCACTGAAGGGAGCCCAGAGGAGGAGTATGTCCCAGCACTGGGTTTTATCGCCCTGCGGAAGAGCCACAGCACTTCTAAGAAACATGGAGTCACACTATTCGTTTCAAACCTAGATGTTATTTGTGGTGACCTTTTCCTCTCTGCAAGTGTCTAAAACAATTCGTACATAATTATCCTGCTTCCCAAGCCTTAATGGCAGGCAAAATTATTATTTCAGGATGCTTCTGTTCAAGACTTTAGGCATCTCTAATAAAGGAGAAATTAGGGACACATCTCAAAGATAATTAAATAATAAGAAGCCTGGAAAGGTCAGATACTTGGCTGTGAAATCTTCCACCACTGCTCTTTCCTAATACAGCATATTTCTTCATTGATGCCCTGCAAGAAAAAGCTAGCAGCATAAATTTTTCGTGTGTGAAGTAGTTTAAATTAAAGCAGGGATGGAATCATTCGTTTAACATTACACTTCAGCTTCTGCCTGTTGTTTTGTTCTGGCTTTTGTGTTGTTCTCATTTATTTTTTTTTTAATTTCAGTTCGTGTAGGTACGCTCCTCTTTCAATGGAGCTAAATGACTACCAGTGATAATTTTGGATGGGAAAAAAGGAGACACGAGCAGACACGTATTTGCATTTATATTGTTGTACAGAAGAGATTAAGCCATGTTTGTAAAAATTGTTTGGGTGCCAGTAGGCATTCAGTTCAGTAGAAGTTAGGTGTCTGAACGTCTGCAGTCATCCAGTTTTATCTGGCTTTGATCGTGCTTCAATTTAATAGGAAAAAGAAAAAAAAGAGGTAGATTTGTCATTTCGAAAAGCTTTTCCTCCATGTGTATTTAGATGGGCTGGTGGTTGCCTTGCACTTGCTGTCAGGGTGCTGTTTGCAGGCAGCAAGTTCTCCTGATCCAACAGAGCTTGGACAAAAGGTTTATTGATCGGGGTAATTACTTCAGTTTTAGGTTCTGGGAAAGGTTTATTTAAGACTGAAGTTAAAGCCTTTTCCTTTCTTTCTCTTATTTCTGTCCCTTTTTTCAGTTCATTTTTTCGGAACAGCAGAATTCTGCCTTAACGACACAGCATACAGCGGTTGTCAGAGGGTTTCTGGAGAAACCTGTAAAGCGGTGCATATGGTTTTCGTTTTTGCACTGTTGCATATAGCTCTTTCCATGCACTCCAGACTGCAGGCTAACGCAAGCAGAGCTTGTTTTATCCCTGCCTCATATTCCTGAGCTGCTGGGGTGGCTCTGTGCAGACTTTTCTTTCCATGAACGCTCCCCTGCTAAAGCACGGTAATAAGTTGTGGGAGTTACACGTCCACTTTTGGCAAACAAAGCGAGAACCCTTTCTGTGCTCCAACAGGCTATTTTAAGACTTCGTTTTCCAAAGGCTGTATTTAACTGTATTTACGTGCACACGTTTAATTGACCACATGAGAGAACAGCAGCCAACAACCTCGGCACCTCAGGAGTCACCAATCTCCCTTTTCACACGGAGGCCAGGGGGGACGCGGACATGGTCCGTGCAGTAACTCCTGGCATATGTTGACTTTTAAAATGATAACAGCTGCTCTGTGTATTAGATGTGTGGCTGCTTTCTTTATCTAAGTGCTACAACAGTCTCAGGAAGAGAGTTAAATAAATTAGGTTAAACTGATTTCTGGCTCAGAGGTTTGCTGGCGGCCCTGCGAGGGAACATGCCTTGACCAGGTTTGTGCAGCAAGTCAGCTGCAGGCAGGAACAGAGCTGTGCACTCTGCTTTTTCTCTGGCAGTTACCTGAGCATGAGCTTGTAACGACCATAGGGAATCAAGGGCATCTCTGTGGGGTCAGTACTGGGGCTGAGCCTGTTTATTATCTTTATTGATGATCTAGGCAAGGGCATTGAGTGCACCCTCAGTGAATATGCAGCTGGCACCAAACTGGGAGGAAGTGTTGACCTGTCTGAGGGTAGGAAGGACCTACAGAGGGTCCTCTACAGACTGGATTGCTGGGCTGAGGCCAATGGGGTGAGCTTCAACAAGAGCAAGTGCAATGGAGCTGTGAGGGGTCTGGAGCACAGGTCTCATAGGGTATGGCTGAGGGAACTGGGATTATTCAGTCTGGAGAAGAAGAGGCTCAGAGGAGACCTTATCACTCTCTACAACTCCTTGAAAGGAGGTTGTGATGAAGAGGGGATCGGTCTCTCTCCCAGGTAACAGTGATAGGACGAGAGGTAGCGGCCTTAAATTGTGTCAGAGGAGGTTCAGGTTGGATGTTAGGAAAAATTTCTTCTCGGAAAGAGTGGTAATGCACTGGCACAGGCTGCCCAGGGAAGTGGCAGTCACTGTCCCTGAAGGTGTTCAAGAACCATGGAGTGGTGGTACTGAGGGCACATGGCACGTGGTCAGTGGGCATGGTGGGAGTGGGTTGATGGTTGGACTAGGTCATCTTTGTGGTCTTTTCCAACCTTAATGATTCTATGAGTCTTTGTTAAGGGGCTGATCTGACAAAAGGCCTAGGAGACACTCCAGCCCTTCTGTAGCACTGGGCATCACACTTGAAGGTGTGCCTATAGCACCTGTTTGCAGCATGCTTGAACCTCCTATCTGTGCCATTCCACCTAGTGCATCCCTGTTTTTCAGGATGGATACATTTGCTGAAGACTTCATATGAAATGAAACTTAGTCTTCAGTGCACTCAAAATGATAATACTGCCAGGGTTTTGGGGCATTTGTTTTGACCACGTTTGAGGTCCTTTTTTTGTGTATGCAAGACTGGTTTGCATTCTTTTCCCTACAGTACACCAACATACAACATCATTTAAAATTAAACTCAAGGCCAGCTTTAGCCTTGCCCCAAGCTGCAATAGCAGAAAGTCTAATGTACTGAACGCAAAGTAACTTCCAGCTTGCTAGTGCAGCTCCAGAAGTTGAACCCTGAAGGCTGAATAATTGTTGTTTCCTGTATTCATTTGTAACAATTTATGAGAGTAGGAAGGAACAACAAAAAAAAATTTCCTTGCATTCCCTTGGGCAAATTGGGGATATGAGAGTTTCACTTACTGGAGCGAAATTCAGGTTTAAAAATATTCCAGCTGCAAAGAGGAAAAGCTAGGAAGAAAAGGAGCTTTCACAAGGTTATTTCTAGATCTCCACAGCCCTGTAGTATGTAGTAGGCACTGAAGCTACCATTCTTTTAAGGTGCACCTTAGAAGGAGGAAGAAGACAGCTTCAGTCCAAGGGCAAATCTCTTTAAAATCATCCATTGACATTTTCCCCCAACTAACTTCTAACCTGTGACACCTTTGAAGTGACTTAAGAGAAAGGGTTTTTTAAGGTAGTCAATAGGCAGTTCTGTGAGAACTTTATTTCATTGCTCCTTTCATGCTTTTAGCATTGCTCACATTCTCAGTGAAGAAAACAGTGCTCTCTGTATATCGCTATGAACTGCAGAAATACATTAGCGGGCTTTTCTAAAAGGTGCCTTTATTCTGATCCTACTGAAGTCAAAGGAGATTTTACCATTAACTTAAATGGTAGTATACATAGAGCGATGCCCAAGTGCTTTTGAAATCCCATTACACCTTCTGCTTTCAACCATCTGATAGCTTTATATTGTAAGGCATTCCGCACTGGAAAGATTTCTTAAAAAGGAAGCAGTAAGAGAAGGGAATGAACCAGTGAGATAAAGCTCTCTCTCCAAGGGGAAACCAAATTCAGACCAAATGTGGTATAGGCTTCTGAAGCGAGCAGGCTTGTTCTCCTCATTATTTACTCCCCACACTATTCCCACTTGGTCCCACTTTCTGCAGAACAGAAGTTCAAAAATAGTCCACATGAAGCTGTTATTGTAGTACTTGCAGCTGGGTTTGGAGTTGAATGTGCTTGAAATAGTGTGAGAAAGACTGATGTTATTGTGGCGGGGCCATTGGAGAAGCTGGATGGATGTCTCAAGCCAGGCCATAGAAACAGAAGTGCAGACATCTCAAGGGAAATTGTGCTCACATGATGGACTGTCAAATTTGGCAGAGTCAGCAGACGTTGATGGTTTCAGTAAGCAACTCAAAGTGATGCTGAATGCCAAACTTTTAGTGCTTCACCATCACCTTTTAAAACAAGCCAGACTCCAGAGGCACTGCTGGTGAGGTTTACACTGTACTGTGATGGAGATGTACGGTATCTGCGGTTGGAAATGGCTTCTTTTTTTTTTTTTTTTTAAGTGATAGGGGGAGAATAATGTGCTATTGGATACTGTGATTATTGTACTTCACTCTGACTTTCCAGAGCCTGGATTGACTTAAGGAGCTGTGTAAAAGGTCTGCCTGCCTGTTGCCCTTCTCCTAATTTAGCATCTTCATACCTCCATGTGAAGGTTAGAGTTCCATTGGGATATGAGAGCAAAACAGGGTTATCTGCATGGATCTTTAATTAAAACAGATCTCCCAGCCTTCAGGAAAAGAAAAAATAGTCAAAACCTGGCACAACATCAAGTGGCATTAGCAGTATCAGCATCGCACTGGGTGCCCTACAGAAGAGGAAACTGTGAAAGAGCACTCAAAAATAATGAGTGAGTTTCCATGATGCTGTCAAGACTATCACATCCCTGGCTGCCAGGTGTGGATTACTTGAGCTAGAAATATAAAAGCCCTATAAAACACAAATGGAGCAAAAAAATCAAAATCTCAGCAGGTGAGGATGCGCCATGAGAAGGGATCAGTCCTTTCACGTTTCTGCTCAGAAAGGAAGAGGAGGAGCAAGAGCAGACTGGACCCAGCATCTTCATGTTTCCTATGCTTTCAGAGCCTTCTTTTTTCTTTTTTTTTTTTCTTTATTTGGCTCAAAATGTCAAATCTGATGTTTCAGATACCTGAAACGTGTTTTATCCCCTCTCACCTCCACGTCTCCCTTGGCATTGTTATCACGATTGCAAGAGCAGGTGACAGTTCTCTGGGCTTAGAATCCTACCTACCCTGCAGTGAAATCCAATCGAGTCGCATCATTTCTTTGAAAAATAAACAAGGCTGAAAGCTCTGCAACTGGGAAGTAAATTAAATGCTAGCTTGTGTTCACAGAGCTTCAGAATCTTCCTTGCCTTTCATGTTATACTGCCTGACTTCCTATTCAAATTACTGCTAATATAGTCAGGGCAGTGACAGGGAGCATTTTTGTGAAGGAGAGACATTATTGCAATGAGCTTGCAGGTGACAGCTTTATCCTGGACAAGCACTGGGTCTAAGAAAAATAGCATGTGGCTTGCTAAAGCTGATCTGGTGCAGCAGCACAGAGTAAAGTGAAGTGATGTGGAGTCCTTCGCCCTCCCATGAGATGTAATTCATTGCAGCGTGAGAGGGATGCTGTGCTCTCCTCATGGCACCTTTGCACTGCTGAGGCTCACACAGGGGATTTCAAGGTTAGATAGGAGCCGTGGGGTCTAATTACCTGCTGCCCTGCTCCACCTGCATTGCAACGCATCTTCCTTAGCTGGGGGAACATAATGAAGCAAAGAATAGGCCAGCGGACAGTCAGAAACTATTTCTTTTGTATATATTTATTTGATACAGTCAACAATTCTCCTCTAAATATTTGCCCAGAAATAGGTTTATTATTATTTACTTATTTTTTTAAAATTAATGGATCTGTGTAAGGGTGGAAGGCTATAAGGAAAGGCTTTTGTTTTGTACACATGGCAGCTTACTTCAGGCCCTGCAGCTTCATTTATTTTCCCACCAGCACAAAGCAAAAGATTTTTCTTCATGCAGAGGTGGAGTAGACTACTCACTACTCACTGAAGAGGCCAAACAGCATAAATAATACATAAATTAAAAAAAAAAACAACCCTTCTCTTTTATTTTCATCTCTCCTCATATTTTGCATTCTCATCAGCACAACAAGTTTCATATTCTTTGAACCTCTGTTCCAGAGACTGCTATTAACACCGATTCATTAAAGTACAATTTCTCTACCGCAGTGCTATTCCTCCACATTTTTGCCACCAAATGGTGCCAGTCCCAGATCAGCTCCTTGAGGCTGCCAGAGGAAGTGGTTATGTTTGAATTCATACAACCACACCACACTGAATGGCTTTTAATCAGTTCTTAGAAAGCTGTCCTGGTGCTTATTAACTCCCAGGAAAGCTACTGTCTTCAATTGCCAGCCAGATAACTATTTTTTCTTTGCCAATAGATAGTTGCCTCTAAATGCCTAGGGAATGATGATGCTTGGTGGCAAGTGTAGGCTATAAAATATTTAGCTTTAACACACAATTGTGTTACTGCAGCCTCTAATAGGATTTGGTGTCAGGCAAACATCTGCCTTGGCCTCTGGCCCAAATATACAGAAACAAGCTATTAAGTTGGGTGTTGCATAGTAAATAAATAAGGCGGGTATCTGTTAAAGTGCCTGTACCACTGTCTGGAAAGCATGGTAAGTATCTAAAAGAGAAGTCCATCAAGAGGTCAACAATTTGTCTGTCTTCTTAATATGTTTATTGTATTTCACATGGATCCCGTTAATTCATGTAGGTAACGGTAAGCCAGATCATTATCCGGGGAGCTCTGTCGCTGCCACGAGTTTGTGATATCAAGCACGTGGTGTATTTGTCTGTGATTACCAGCCTGAAAACATGGGAATGGTAGCAATTAGCAATTTTCTATTGAGCTCATTGATATCATTAAGTAACAGATAGTATAATGTGAAATCTAATTGTGGGTATGGGCAGCATCATGCCAATTTATAGCTTCTCACAGGGTAAGTGGTGATTGCAATGGGAAAGCAAGCAATGAGGGAAAGATTTCGGCCGAGTTTACCTTAAGATTCACCAGCTATGAGATTACTCATACCAAATATCCCCAGAGAAAGCAGTAAAAATCCCAAAGAATCATCAGCAGCTGCAGGTCAGCATGGTGCATGCTGGTTTGCTCCAGAGCATGATCTGGGTTCCTCTTTGATAATTAAAGCTCCTTAAAGAGTACTTCACAAGGGTTTTTTACTTGGAGAAATCTAAGTTTCACACTTACCAAACCATTGTATCATAGAATCATAGAATGGCTTAGGTTGAAAGGGACCTTCAAGATCATCCAGTTCCAACCACTGCCATGGGCTGGTTGTCCCCCACTGGCTCAGGCTGCACAGAGCCCCATCCAGCCTGGCCTTGAGCTCCTCCAGGGATGGGGCACCTACAGCTCTCTGGGCAGCAGTGCCAGGGCATCACCACTGTCTGAGTAAAGAATTTCCACCTAACATCTAACCTAAATTTCCCCTCTTTTGGTTTAAACCCATTCCCCCTTGTCCTATCACTATCAGACGGTGTAAAAAGTCACTCCCCCTCCTGTTTATCTGCTCCCTTCAAGTACTGGAAGGCCACAGTGAGGTGTCCCCAGAGCCTTCTCTTCTCCAAGCTAAACAAGCCCAGTTCCCTTAACCTTTCTTCATATGAGAGGTGCTCCAGTCCTCTGAGCATCTTCATGGCCCTCTTCTGGACCCTTTCCAACAGCTCCACATCATTCTTGTTCTTGGGGCCCCAGGCCAGGATGCATTACTCCAAACGGAGCCTCACAAGGGCAGAGTAGAGGAGGACAATCCCCTCCCTGCCTGCCATCACCCCTTCCATCTCTCATTTCTGTTAACCTAGGCACACTTTTGTACATCTTACTTCTCTGGAGTGAGGTCAGCTGGACAGGGGTAAGGGATACCTGTGTGCCTCAGACAAGACTGTTCTCCAGAATGAGACAGTGTGGGTCTGCAAGTAGTATGTCTCATTATGTCACTCAGTCCTTCTCTCAGCAGAGATCTGCATGTTTACAATATTTATTCAGGATATGACTTGTTTTTTCACTTGCTAATTAGATTTGGAAGCTGGCAGGACAATTACTTCCATACGCAAGCTTCTGCAATCTCCATCTGAAGCCACACAGCCTTGAGTTTTGCTCATCTATCCCCAGCATGAGTTGTTTGCTTCCAGGAGGTTTGCTCCTCCTGCTGTTTGTTGTTGGAAGATGGCAAGGAAGCTTCATTTTCAAACTTCTATTTCAACATTATAGAAAAATCATGTGAAGGCATCACGCGTGCCTGACCTTCTGATTTGTAATCTTTGCCCTTCCCAGCTGGTGACAATCAGATTATTTCAGAGATTTGGAACCCAAGAGAAAGCTGTGGGAGTCAGACGGAAAACAGGGAACATATATCTCTTTCTAAGGAAGGACTGTCGTGGTCTCACAGTGAACTTTAACTCTTAAAAACAAAACAAATCATTGTCATAGTTCTCTGAAGCAATTCCCGTGGTGCCATTCATAAAATGCCACATGGAGTTTTGTATGGATTGGAAAATATCAATGTAATTACTTGTAACAGTTTACAGAATAAGAATGAAATGGAAACTAGAGGTTGGCCTTTACTGTGCTTAATTATTGATTGGTAGTTTTTCACTGGTATTCAGTGGTAGCTGCGTTGACTGTGCTTGTACTTAAACGACATCCCAGTAGCTTTGTGCCACTAACTTTGGGGCTCCCTGGAAGTTTGATCTCATCTATCATCTATGCCCCATTAAAGAACGTCTTTGCTAAGTCCTTGCATCTGCACAAAATGCCCAACTTTGTCCATTTGCCTCTTTATGCTTTCTAGGGTTCCCCCAACTCAGTTCTCTAGACTTATTGCTAAATCACCTGTAACGTCGTGTTTAATTTGAAAGTAAGGTATTGGAACAGTGTAAATGCATGTGTGTATGTGTGTGTACATATCAGAAGGGCCAGAAAAGCAAGGCAGCTCTCCATCTAAGACTAAATTCAATGTTGGGCTGAAGACAGAGGTTTTTATCAGGTCTTAAGTGACTATGATTTACTAATGCCTGCAGCGTTCATAGTGAAAAGAAATTCCAACCTGTGATTATATCTAAGAATATAAATAGAAGCATGCTCAGAATTTTACAGACTTGTTGCTCATGTTTGTTCTCATTAGTTCTGCAGTTGGAGAGAAAAGGGCACGTTCATTTAATGCTTCCTTTTTGACAATACCTTTTAAGGTTCTGTAGCAGCTTTGGTACAAGAATATACTGCATGCATCGCTTTTTTGAGTTTATTCTCAGAAGTGAAGAACTTCTGGGAGTGTACAAAGACCTTAATTGCCCTGCGTCACACCAGGCAAGTTGGTATTCTTAGCTCCTAAGAAACAGTAAGTGCTCCAGCCACAGGATGGGGAGAATTTGTTTTCCTCTTCAGTTCATCTTGTCCCTATCAGTCAGGTTATTCCAGGGCAAAGTGGGTGAACACAAAATTAGAACATGTTGGAAATGTTACCAGAGTGCTCGGAGTCAGCAGAGAAGTATGATGAAGGGTTTTTAAGTGCCTCTCTACCATAGCATGATGAGTTGACAGTTGGACTTGATGATCTTAGTGGTCTTTTCCAACCTTTACAATTCTATGATTTAGTAGTGTAGAGGGGTCAAGGCATGGTTAAAAGTTTCCAGGGTGCTTCAGTGAAGAAGTTACAGTGGATTTCTTTCACCTGTCTTTATTCCTTTTGGGTGGGTCACAATATGACATGATGTAATTAGGGCATACTGGCAGAGAACAGCCTGGGAAATCAAGGGTTGAGGAGTCAGTGAGATACAATGCGTGTGCATACCACTCAATTTTTCAAAGTTAAGTGTCAGAGCTGTAGATGGGCCAGTAAATGTTTGTGAATAATTTCTGTAAAGCATTAGAGTTGGTCTCTGTGGATGGGATCTGACCAAATCTTGATGTCTGTGGTGACGAAAACTGCAGCTGAACTTGTCAGGGGAGGAGAGGGGCACCACCAAAGTGAAGGTCATCGAGTGGATTCACCTTAAGAGTCAGGAAGGTATAGTTAGCTAAACGGACTACATTTCTTTGGTAATTCTGAGCTTTAAGATCCCATTATACATAGCTACTCTATTGAATGAGTCATTGGGTTTACTCTACAGTAGACATCTGATTGGTATTCTGAGTCTTTCCTGTCATGTCCTGCTGTAGGCATCACAAGTACATCAAGTACAACTGAACCACAATGGAAACGCAGTACAATGGAAAATATTATTTCCAATGACAAAGATTACCCTTTAACCAATGTAACAGCTGCCATATTTGATGCTGCTTTACTTTTTGGATGTTTCTTTAATTTGTTTTTTATATTATTTTGCATAAGTGTTATTATTTTACATACATACACCAAGAAAGTTGTGTAGGTATTTCACTTCTTTTCAAGGTCTCAGTTTAATCCTTTAAAGCAACAGCTTGAAAAAAACTGGAGTTTTCAATATACCTTAGGTGTTGTCATGACACAGGGAGTCTGTCCTGCATCAAGCACTGACATGGATATCCCCTCTGACTTCAGAGGTCAGGCACAAGTAACCTCACCACGGTGTTTCTGCAGCTTGCAGACCCCAGCCCTGGATGACGGTGTGATGGTGGGTTTTCACCAGCCAAGTACTGCATGAGTGCAGAATAACACAGTCCTGCTCCTGCTCCCAGTTTTCAGGCAGTAAAAACCAATTCACATTTTGGGGGAAAAGGGATGACTCTTTCAGCCACAGCTGTTAAATCTGCTTGCCCATCTCATTATCTTGCTCCACAGCGCTCACGGTCTATCTGTTCCCTATTTGTGTAAGTACATCTATGCACATCAGTGAGTAATTTTGCTTTCTACATTTCTGGATACATTTCTCGAGAAACAGACAAAAAGGCTTTAAAAAATTAAAAAAAGGCCTAAAGCAGAATTATATTTTGTTTTCAGCAGTGAAATTAAAGCATCACAAAGATCTGAAGACCATACATGTACAGGCGTATGTTATCTTTCAGTTTATGGGACAGATTTGTGTCTATACCTGCTGTTAAGTGAGAGAGAGCACACTTGGCTATCTGTAAAAACGCACAAGTTTGGAGTTGCTATTTGTTTATTCTAGGAAATGCAACTGCTGCTCTACGATTGGGATAAAGGTGGCAGATCAATCCCAACATGTTGGCTACGTGCTGGGATTGTGTTTCTGTACGCCGTACAGCAAATATGAGCTTAACCAAAGTGCTAGAAAACTGGCAGCACTTCCTCATGCCTGCCTTGCTGCATGGAGCTGTCTGCTTGTGCAGAGTCTTCTGCCAAGACTTAAAGCACAAATGCTTCAAACAGTTTTATTATTTAAACCTGCTGTTGCCTTTTTTGAATGATTAAATTATAGTATGTCCTTTAAAACATCCCTCGGAAACCTGTGTCGTTCAGAGAACAGCCATTCAGAAACAGCCTTCCTTTCATTCCCGATTAGAAGCTAATCTGCACATCTCTATTGCAGCTGTTTCTTTTCACTTACACCCAAAGGAAGTTTACAAATATCTTTGCTACCACAAAGCCTCGTGAAGTGCACTAGGAAACTGCAGTCATTACTCACATAGCCAAGATTTCCACCCTGCTCCGTGATAGATGTACCACTGCTGTCCCTCCTGTATAACTGAATCCAGTTTTAATCAGATATGCATCTCCCTCAGAGAAAATGTGAAATAATAGTGTGGAATGAACTACAGTATTCCATCATCTTTCCAAGGCCTGATCACATTTACTCAGTGCTTGCTTACAGTTTAGTCAAGAAAATGATTTTCATTCTTTTTGAAAGGCGATGTTTACCAAAAGGTGTCCTTTTTTTTTTCGATGAAAGATAAGTTTTAGCCCAAATATTCTAAACTGTCCTCAAAATAAGATAAAAGCGCTAGTTATCATTTTGCTTACCTGTTAACTTTCTGTGGAAGATGAATAGCCAGTGTTTTTGCCAAAGTCAGGGAATTTTAGATGCTAACTAGAAACAGAAGGAAGTGTGGAGCGGTCCCATTCGTGTTCCGCCGAGATATAATGTTAGCCCCGGCACTTCAGGCTGTTTGTATAATACTGTAGAAATAATCCATCAGCAGCAAGCAGACAGGATGAACCAAGTGGCTGCCATCAGTGAACTTCATAGGGGAACGCGTCTATCATAAATCATCTGTGTTTGGTGCGAAGAAATGCCTCAGTTCACTTTCTTCACTCAACAACATCGGACCAAAAATGCGTGTTCTGCCAGGAGAACCGTGTTTATTGCTTCTCTCCAATATATTCAATGAGGGTCAGAAAAATAAGCGGGGTGAAAAGTTCTCAGGTCCTGAGTGAGGAGAAAGCTTGGTGGGTGCTGAGTGGCTGTGGTTTTGGTCACAGGGTTTAGCAGTCCCCGCACACTGATGTGGTGATGTTGAATCATCCATCGCTATGAATGGGTGAGCTCCTGTTACAGGATCTCGAGACTGATGCTTCTAGTCCCAGCTGCAATGTTTGCTTCGAGGTTTCAGCTGTCTTGCCATCCAGAGCCCTCACAAACTCAGAGGTGTTTTCTTGCCTAAAGAAATATCTAATTTTTGTTTCTTTCCAGAATCAGTGGATAATTGTCCCAGTAATTGCTACGGGAATGGCGACTGCGTGTCTGGGACTTGCCATTGCTTCCTTGGCTTTCTGGGCCCTGACTGTGGTAGAGGTAGGAATTTCTATGTGATTAACTCTTTTCTCCTCTCCTCCTGTTATTTTTTTTCTTCGTCAAAGTTACCTCCATGCCTCTGCATTTTGCCAAGCGCACCTTACCCAGCCTGGGGCTGCTGCAGGAGAGTGGAACCGGGTCAGATCTGCGGGTTTATTTCTTACTTGTCATGATCGCTGTGGCCTTAGCAACAACGTGACCCCTTGGCTGTGCATGGGCAGGGAAAATGTCACATCAGGAATTTTCCCTTTGGGAAAAACTTTTAGAAAACACAACTTAAAAATGTGGCACTGGTGTTTCTTTAACAGACTCCTCCATCCCTGTGTGGTGTGCCATTATAATACGTTATTTTAAGACACTGGTTGGAGACTACGTCAGTACCTTTTTCATTGTTGCAGGGCTTGCAAGTTGGCCTCAGCTATGTCTGATGGCTGTGGGGAGCAAGGGTGGGAGCAGAGCAATGGGAGACGGAGCTGGGTGCTTCAGCCAAAGGTGGAAATACTGGGATGCCTTGGGAAGGAGGCTTGCCCAGCAAACAGTATAATACATTTTTCTGCTCAAGTGAAAAGTATTTTTTAATAAATCGTTTTGGATGGATTTTCATTTGACCTGAAATTTTTAGGTTAGTTAAACATGTAAAAAACAAACCAAAGCACTTTCAATAAGGACATGTTACAGAGAAATCCAAACGTCGCGTGTGGAAAATGCCAGAATGCTGTGCTTCAGTCTTTTCGAGGTCTTTTTTTGGCTGGAACAGTTGAACAGATGTAGTGCAGATTTATAAATCAGTGTATGGGGGGATAATGCAAAAAGTCAGTGCCCACACAAGGAGCTGTGCTAAGGCAGCAGGTCAGGTCTTCACCCCAGCCCATTGCTTTGTCTGGGAAGCAGGCCGGGCTCCTTCCCAAGAGAGAAATCTAAACTCTGTCCAACCCCATGTCCACTCCCACTCCCACTGAGGTCTGCTGTGCCTGTGTGAGGCTGGGGGCCGTGTCCCTGCAGCCCAGCAAGGAGATAAGGCGTAACACACACCCCGCAGGCTGGGCCCCGGCTGAACCCCGGTGGTGTCTCGGAGGTCGCAGCCCAGTAAGATGGATGTGGCCGTCTGCATCCCCGAGAGCTCTGGTGTCAAACTTCTTGCTGACTCAGGTTAGGCTTGGTTTGCATTTCCAAACTCCTTTTCAAGTCCATACAGCTGGAGACAAAAGGAGTTTTGCCATCTCTCGCACCTCCTGTTTTCAGCTAGGGGCAGAAGTCCGGGGTTTGTTCCCCAAAGGCTCCCTGCAGAGTCAGGGCAGAATGAAAAGCTCCTTCATTGTCAGGCAGAATATTTAAACTTTTAGTCTGAATCAGGGGAGCTTTCCTCCTTTCTTGGTTTCCCCAGGCTCCAGTTGGGCCACACAAGTGTCTCCCGTTTCACAAGGTTGCTTACTCTGGCTGATAGGAACACACCTGATTCATCTGGGCTCCTATCACTGCTTACTGTCTGCCTTTATGAAGACAGACCAAAAACTGGAGTGTCAAAATGCAATTTGTGTGTGCATTCCCACCCTGAGGGCTTGTTCCGTGAGAGCTTGCCATCAGCATGCGATAAGAAGGCTCCAGCATTGGGTTTCTTTTGGTTTTCAAGGGAATGCAAGATGCTGCTTTTGGCCTGAACATCCCTTCAAGGACAGCAGCTGCAGCATATGAAAGGCTGCTACAGGATCTGTCTGCAGCTGCGTGTCGGTTCCTGGATAGAGCAGTAATTCTCAAGTTCTCTGCCCATGCAGGTCACAGATTTCTTGGGTGTTCCTTTGTTTCCATTCAAACTTGCAATTCACCACCCAAATCAGTGGGAAACTTTGGAACAGAAATATACATAATTACATTATTAACCGATTACATAATTGGTAAACAGTACAATTGTATTTTTAACCAATTATTTTAAACAACGTAAGTGAGAGCAAATCACCAGAGATGTTTTCATGGGTGTTTTGAAGGCCTCCTTGAACACGAAGAAGGTGTTTTTCACACTACCTATGGAGTAAAACAAATAAATGAATAATTGTGCTCTATGATGCCGATCTTAAAGTGGTGTGCATTTGGGCTGTTGCTACCACACTAGAGAATTACTGTGATTTGGGCATCTTAGATATTTGTTGGGAGTGGAATCAGTGTGATCAAATTAATTATACATTATTATGTATGGAAAAGAGTTACACAAGTTGCTGTGGAAAGAAATCCAGAAACTTCCTTTGTCTTTATTCATTATGGCATGCTACAAAGGAGCTCTTGTTCTTCCCATTGCCTTAACATTGGCACAGCACTTTCCAGGTTATGCTGAAGGTATTTTCCATAGAGTATCAGTCTTATTGCAGATGGCGAGCAATTTATCTGATCTTGTACTGAGTGATCAGCTGTCCTGTCAGAAAGTATGTAAGCCTTTTTCAACAGTCTCTCAGGGGTTAAAGGCAATTATCCTTTCTTCTTGTGGCAAGAGCTGCTAAGGATCCTCTTCCAGTGCCTTGAAAGAGCAGGCTCCATTACTGAGCGTTTGAAATTTGAGATAGGAGGGGGGAAAATTCCATCAGCCTAGCTGAAAAGTGAAATTACTGAGTGAGTTTGCTGTGAAGCGTATATATAACGCAGTGTGTCTTAAACAACTTATGTCTTATATTGTACATTATATTGCCTTGTATTCTTCTTGCAGATGATGCACGCCACTGCAGTGTGCTTTCTTTAAAGTGAACGGAGCGCTCCTTAGTAATAACAGTTGTCAAATTCCTTTCTCTTCTACATTTCTTTTATTATAATTCACTGCTTTTCAAACCAGTTTAACAGTCAGAGCTGATAATGCTTTGTATTGTACAGAGTGCACTATAATTCTGTAAGACTCAGACTTGTCTATAATGATAAATGAAAACAACACCGGATGGGCATTGCATGGCTACTATGTGAAAAGGTAGTAAGAGAAGAGAGGAGTGTTTCCTGTAACCATGTTCATAGCTCTTTCTGCACGTACTCAGAGCCAGGAACAAAGCAAAAGAGGCGCGTTGTATTAATCACGTGCCTAACACAGGTGAATTAAGCAGCGGACAGGACTATTCCTCTCATATTTATCCTGCATAAAAATGTTCATTACTTGCTTTTGTGAGGGGCAGCTGAGAAGCCCAGCTGCCCTCGCATGAGGATGATGTGCAACAGTGAGGGAGAGAAATCTGAATTGAGTATATGTCCTTTCAGGTGAGTTTCACTGAATGCAATTGAAGAGAACAGGACTTAAGCAAGACAGAATTTCAAAGTATAGTGGACAGGAAGGTATTGCTTTTGAGGGTACCTTCCGTGGACAAATCAGAACAGAGGACAAGAGGAGGCAAAGGTGGCAGCTGTAGAGAAATGAAAAGGGAGCAAAGATCTTCAGAGAGGAGCCAAAGGAAGCCTAGAGAATAGCAATTACCAAAGCTGTGGTCATGGAGGCTGGGGTCTGGTCCCTGATGCCTTCTCCTTCCACAGGGAGACAACTCCGTATCTTGCAGTTCATCCCATCCTCCTCTGCCTGACTTTTTCCAAAGTTAACTCAGATAATGCTTAACTCTGGAATCCACCGTGCCACAGCTTGACCTTGTCTTCCTTTTCTCCCCTTGAGCAGCACTGGACACCAGCTGGAACCCAGGAGGTTCCCTCTCAATATCAGAGTTTATATTTGAAAACTTTTGTTACAGAGAGCTCGGAAAGCCAAGAGGCTGGTTCTGCGTTGTGTGGGATGATGAATGGAGTCCAGCAGAGGTCATAAAAGTGGGCTGAAGTTGCAGCTGATGGTATGACTTGAGCTAAATCAGGGAAATGGTATCAACGTGGCATTCTGGACTCCGAGCAAAGAAACTGAAAACTGTAAAGCTGAGAATTACAACAGCAAAGCAGGGGAGTGATTGGTGTACAGCTAAGATCTGCAGCAGGGGCTGTCGAGGCAAATATGAAGGCTGGCAGCAAGTCAGGGATAGTGAAAAGCAATTTAAGGTCAGTGGTGCTGCCGAAGGAGACACCAGTGCGTAGGAAAGTCAGAATGCAAGAAAGATCTGAGGTTAGTTAGTGAAACAAGTATTGTAGGCACAAAGCAAAGAGATGCTCTAACTCAAGAGCACTGTTTCTTTTAAACATTCGAAAGAGAATACAGTTGACAGCTGGGTGTCTTCCTTGTAAAATAATTGGTTTTGGCAAAGGACAACATACCCCACTGAAAGAGTGTGTACGAAGAATATAAATCCCATGCTGGACTCCTGTGCCCCTTTTTTGAAGTGAGAATTGCGTACAGTTGTTTTTAATGTGATTTCTATCATCTTTCCCCAGCATCCTGCCCAGTGCTGTGCAGTGGGAATGGGCAGTACATGAAAGGGAGGTGCTTGTGCCACAGTGGCTGGAAAGGAGCAGAATGCGACGTCCCAACCAACCAGTGCATCGATGTCACCTGCAGTAACCATGGGACATGCATCATGGGGACCTGCATCTGCAACCCAGGGTACAAGGGCGAGAGCTGTGAAGAAGGTATTTGCAAGATACATTCAATTAGCCTTTGCTTCGATTGTCGTTACGTAATTACATGGATGGAGGCAATTCACAATAGGACTGGCACTTAAGCAGAACAGTAATAGGCACCTTAGGGATACAATAGATGGATGCAACATAAAAATGATATGTTGTAATAACTTGTCGTTAGCTATCATATTTGTTCAATAATTGGATGAAAAGCCATCAAATGCTTCAGATAGACAAATCTAGTTGAAAGACCAGAACATCTAATCATATGTTCAAATGTTCTTACTAAAGCATCGTTTCCATTTACACATCTGAACATGTAATTACTTTTATAGTGCTTTCTTCTCTGTTGTGCTATGCCAAGTGATTTCAGTTGCTTGCATATACAAAATGGTGGCATATGAAAGTCCTTGATTCTTTAAAAGCTTAGAAATGCTCAGGACTTGTTTGAAACAGGATCTGTTTCAAAATCAGATTATTTTAATAGCTCTTTCATAGCTTTATATAAATATATATATATATTTTTTTCTTACATTAGCCCCCAAACATTTTTCATTTACATTTGGATTTGTGACTAAGAAATACAATATCTTTTAGCTCTTATCTTTCATCTTTTTGAGCAGGAAGTCACCTGCCATCATAAACCTTTATCTTCTCCAGTCTGTGACTGCTTGTTATTGCTAAATGAAAAAGTGGACAGTTTTGTAAGTGTACAAATCATTTGGACAGTTACAAAAATGCATCCAAAAGTGTCTGATTTACAGAATACTCTTCGGTGCTTTAGAAAAATGTTCTCAGAATTCTGTGCAGAGGACCTGAAAGGTAATTATGTTTAAATTATGCTTCTATAAATGCAGCTATAAGGCGTCTACGCCACCTGGTAGAGTTAAGACATCAGTTTGATACATATGGAAGAATCATTAGATCTTGAATTAATTTATAGTTGTCCTCATGCATGCGGGATAAAGATTTCTCTGAAGTGACTTTTATTTTACGGACAATGGAAATAGGCTGAATTGGATTCAGGCATTGAAATGGCATCTAATCTAGCAATTCTTTTGATGCGTTTTATGTGTCGGAGTGGGACATTTCGGATGTAACACGGCTTCTGTGTCTGTAGTGTTAAGAGATGAAGACAGTGCCAGCTCAGTGACTGTAAGCCACCACCTGAGAAAGCTTCATTGTAGCTTAAGAAGGCACAATTCAATGAAGTCATGGGGCATACAAACCCCATAGATGGTGACTACTGAAATGCCTTTAAAACATCTCTGTAGATCTCAGTATTTACAAGATCGTATCTTTACTGAATAAACAGAAATGAAAAAATACTCATTTTGCCTTCAGCAAGTCATGTTTCATGTGTGTACATCACAGTAAGACTTGCCCTTTTTCTAACAGGAACCTCTTTTCCCTGGTCATGTTCAAGCAGAAAAGTCAGATAGCACTCCGCTGTTTCATGCTGTCACTGTAGCAGGGGACAGCATCAGTCCCACTAGGTAACAACTTGAAAAAGAGCGAAGAACAAAGAGAACGTGGTTTTCCTTTTGAGCTGTTTTGGACTTTCCCAACTCTGCGTTTGTTTCTCATATTCCAGGCCTAATTGATACTGTGTTGTGAGGAGGGGAGGTAACTCGGTAATACGCCATGCGGGAAATCTTCACTGCATACACACATTTATATATACAAATCTATATTTATTTAAATGTATTTTAAAAGTTGATTTATACTATTTTTTAACTTGTTTTTAATTTCTCTTCTAAGAGCCACCATCTGGCATCGATTACTTTTTATTATTTCTCTGTTCTTGTAGCTTCGCTGCTTACTCATGTTGAGAATGGGTTTTCATTCCAGAATCCATTCCATTCTTCTGTCTTTTCTTTTCCCCCCACGGAAGTTCAGCAATGTTTATAAAACACCGGCCAACAATCTTACAGGAGTTTTTCTTTTCTCCTTCCTCAGTTTATTGGCCAATATTTTATAAGGCCTGGGCTAAGCCAGCGAGATGTTAAGGGAGGGGAGCAAATTTAATCAGTGAAAAATGAGCAGTTACTCTTTGGGTACTGCAAAAAAAACCTTAATAACTCGTGTGACCAACGAAGCATGAAGCATATTGGGGAAAAGTGTAGAGGAGACTCTAGCCTTGCCTGCTGCATGATTTATCTTCTTGGCAAAGGTTCTGCACGAGGTTGAACTATAAATGGGGCATTTTCTAACCAGAAATTAGACCATTTGGGACATTTTCCAAGCAGCAACACAGATATATGTAAAACTCTTTTTTTTTTTTCCTTTTTTTCTTTTGAAAGTATAGGAGATTTTGTCGGCACTGCCCTCCCGCCCTCATCTCCGCTTCTCTCAGCAGCTTCTCTCCTGAGCAACTAAATTTGTCAAGCAGAACTCCCTAAAAATGTAACATTGTACTCCAAATCCACTAAGCAATTGATGAAGAAGAAAGCAGAAGCCCCTAATCCTGTCCCAGGGCCCTTGTGCTGGTGTAGAAAGCCTAAAGAGATACAGCTAGTGAGGCTGAGATTAAAGTAGCCATTGTGTGTGACATTTTCTGAAAGGGCTCATTTCAACATGAAAAATGGCCTTGGGATTATGATAAATGGGGGGTTCTGACATGCACATTCCCCTCCTATAATCGGCTGTGTTGGAGCAGAGCTGGTGGATTGTCTGCCTCCCGTGATGGAGCCCCCCGTAAAACTCACCTTTTTCCCAATTGACCTTCCGAGGGGATGATGAATTGCCTGGAGGTAGCCTCTTGTCAGTTAGCCTGTGATCTTTGTTCCCTACGTTCAAACCATCTGCTGAGAGCCTACGAGGCTGCTAGTCCCTTTCTTAGTCCTTTTCCTACTTATTACTGCTGAGAAAGAACGGGGCCAGGGCTCCAAGGGTCTCATGCTAAAATTGGCACCTAGCTCCCAGCTCACTAGCACTGAAGGAGATTTATAGACTCATCCTTCCCAGCCTCTTACAATTTTTGAGAATTGTTCCAGCTATGATCAGGGCTCCAGGAATCAAAGAGAACTCAAAATGCTCTCACATGCCTTGGGATAGTAATTGCTGAGCCATTGCTTGTCAGAGCGAGGAGGTTTTGTGAATCCAGAGAATTATCAGAGCAGCTGTTGTGTTTCACTTTAAGGTCTCTGGATCTTAAGCAGGTCATTGGGATTCTTAATAGCTTTTGCAGGAAAAGTAGGAGCTGCAAACCTGCTGTGTGTGCGGTGGCCATGTTCTGCTCTTCTGCATTTGAGCCAGGAGCTGAGCAGCTTTCCTCCTGCTCCAGGCCAGACTGATGCTTGTCACTGGTCCCCAGGGCACTGCCAACGATGGGAAGAATTGCTCTAGGCTGTCCTACATGCTTTTATATATAAATAGGTGATCAGCTCCTCCAGTTCTTATGCATCTTTTGCTCTTGCTGGTGGAATTGTTCCGTGGGTAGAGGAGCTGACAGTTGCCTACAAAGCACATAACTCAGTGCATACGGTTCACGCTGCTGTACCTTACATCCAACTCCATTCTCTCCAATCTCCTTTTAAAAACACCTCTTCTTTAAAAACAAAAAACAGTAAAATAGTGCATTCGTTGAGCAAAAATAGAAACAGAAGAATGCCAACCTACAATAAAAAATGTATTTGTTTTAATCCATACTCCAAAAAAAGAGAGGATATGTTTAATGTGAAATGAATGTAACGGTCTATAAAACCTGCAAGATCTCAGTGTATTCTTCAATTTAAGCATATGTTTTGCTGAATCAGGGCATAAACTTCTGCTGAGTCCTTATGCAAAATTCACTCTCAGAAAACTAGAGCTCAGCTTTGAATTCATTAGAAAGAGTAATTTAACTTATTCTAATAGAGTAAATGGAGATGCAATACGTGTACAGGAGAATATTATTCTTATTCTAATCTTAATTGACGTTAGCCTGATCTTACTTGGAAGGTCATTTATTACTGTGGGCCTGGATGAAAGAATGCATTTCATCGTATATTTTTTTTTCTGTTTTTCATGTGTTTTAGAATCATAGAATCGTTTCAGTTGGAATAGACCCTTCAAGGCCATCTGGTCCAACTCCCCTGCAATGAGCAGGGACACCTTCAGCTCCATCAGGTGCTCAGAGCCTCAACCAACCTGACCTTGAATGTTTCCAGGGTCTGGGGATAGCATCTCCGTGAAGCATCTGTTTCGTGCAAAGCGTGGCTTTGCTTTCTGCTTGGAGCCTTGAGATACTGTAGAAATAAGCTTGTGTAGATGGCACGCTGATAGTGTCTTTTCCTGAAATTGACTCCCTCCGTCTGTTTTCCTTTTCTTTCTTGCCCATAGTGGATTGCATGGACCCTACCTGCTCGGGACGAGGCGTGTGTGTGCGTGGAGAGTGTCACTGTTCGGTTGGCTGGGGAGGAACCAACTGCGAGACCCCGAGAGCCACATGTCTGGACCAGTGCTCTGGTCACGGGACCTTCCTCCCCGATACCGGCCTCTGCAGCTGCGATCCTAACTGGACTGGACACGATTGCTCAATCGGTAACGTCAGCGATGACTGCGGTTGTTTTTTGGTTTGTTTAAACTTTGTAAAATATTCAGAATCAGGTCTGCAAAAATAGCGCTACGGATGTGTTCCTGTAAAGCTCATGTAGGGCATGACTGGAAGCAGAAATGCCATAGCTCAACTACATAAATAATTCTGCTTCTATAGCTGAGCACAGAGCAATATAATAAATAACCCCATTAAAGCCACGTAGGCTTGCTATAGTATGTTATATTGCTTTGCATGCAATTGATGGTCTACATATAACTGCTTGTTCTGGTATTGGTTTTTGATGAATCCTTGCAGCCAATGAAGGTCCTGTTTTGATTTTTAGGAGATAACTAAATATTCTTTAGGTTGCTGTAAACAACAAAGAAAGAGGTGACAGTTCTTCAGCTCTTTTTTCCCTTCAAAGTTTAAATGCTGTGATTTTCTAGGATCAGCTGGAGGAGAATGAGTGAGCATCACATGAGGTTCATATTAAAAATTTGTAAGCGCTGCCCCATATCAAGTGAAAAAGAAGTTAACCGGGTGGAAGCATTGGATGCCACGAGCACCAAGAAGACAGATTTTTATAGGCAATTTTGTGTAAAGGTCTCAAAATGTGAAATTCCTTCATTCCTTGTCTAAATGGGCATCGTGCTCAAGATCTACATCTGGTAACTGAAGCGGAGGCTAAGGAAAGTGTTCAAGAGCTGCTCTTTTTTACTTCCAAATGCAGCTAGCTTTTAGATGCTATACTGAGGAATGCTATAATACATTAAATAATCAGAGCCTATGGGGCATTAGTCTTTTGGCTTGTGTGTACTGTGCTCACAAATAAAAGACCACAGCAATAACAGCGTCTTTACCTTAAATAGATAGGGTGGAACTAGGCCAAAAATCCAGGGCAGCTCTGGTTAGGCAATGAAATGGAATGAATTTTCACACACACACACACGAAAAACTATTAGGAGACTGGATATAGTAGAAAAATTGCCCAAACGACGTTTTCACTGAGGAATTGCTGTAATGTGTGTAAGAAATCAGGTTAATTGCTTGCAAGTATTTGAAGGGAGTGACTTCCAAGGATAGGGCCAACTGAATAAGCTCTTAGAAAGTCTGTGAGAAAAAAAAGAGCTTCTGTATAATAATCACTCAGGTTAGATGTTATGTTAGGAAGCTTGTCATGTGGTAGAATTGACTGGGCTGAAGAATACAGCAAAAAGGAGGCCTTCTTGCCTGGGGCTAAAACTGTACTGATCAAAACCTCCACAAATGTAGAGAGGGAAGCTGTTGTGCATTGATAGGGGGATACATTTGGTGTCAGACTTTTCCTTTTTCCCACGGTAACGTCTTCAGTTCCATACCCTGTGAAGTGCATTTGTAAGACCACAGGAAGGGAGAGGGTAGTAGTGTATTTCTAGTGATTTCATAGCACGGTTCATAATCGAATCATTATTCTGAGTTTATGTGGAGGTTTAGGGTTTGCAGGGATGGATTTGGAAAAATGTTCATTTCTACACACAAACAGAACTTGCTTTCCCATTGTTAACCTGCAGGGTCGTGTTCAGATGATTTATAAGCTTTCTTTATACTACTTTTATAAATCCATCTAGTGCAAACTTTCTTTGGCAGTGTGAGGTTATTTGAGACAAACTTGAGCATCATTGCAAGACCTTTTTCCTCATCAAGCTGCTTGTAACATTCAGGTTATTGTGCCTCACAGCTAAAATCGCAGCTAAGGTGATTTGTAAACTTCCATTTCTAACCCAGACCTTTCCACTGAATTGATGACTTGATTTGAAAGACAGATTTACTCACAGGATGTGTGGTACCCTTCTTGCATGATTAAAACAGAGTGAGCAAGTATGTCAGTACACGTAGCAACACTGCCCAGGGTGGGCAGTAGGGGGTCCTCTGAAGAGACTAAAAGGGACAGACTTGATTGTCCTATAAAATAGGAACAAACAGAATGGAAAAATTAATAAGTGAGCTACTTAAGTACTTGCATAAATCAGCCTCAGCTCAGCAAAGCAATTGGGACTGTGTTTACTGACAGTGAAATCCATAGGACTGTGTGCCTACAGTGGGTTTTCCAGCTCTTAACACCTTCAACTCAAGACTATTAGCTATCTGAAAGGTACGTTGTGTTCATTTGGAAGGTAGCAGCCATTATGGAAGGAGACAGGTATAAGTCTTGGATCATGGAATCATAGAATGGTTAGGGTTGAAAGTGACCTTAAAGATTATTCAGTTCCAACCCTTTGCTTCTGTCAGGGACACCATGTCATTGTCATACATAGAGAGTAAGACTAGACTGTCTCTGAACCTTAGACTCAATCTTTCCATGAAGTAGATGGGTTTCACCTACCTTTAGTGACAACCTTAGAGAAATACAGCTTGCTGCATAAAACCCTTTGTTTTTTTTCACAAAATAGTAATATTAGAGAGATTCTTTTTTTTCCTGTTTGTATATCCTTTTTCATTCCACCTAGCCTTTTCTCATCACAGACAAGCCATGCAATTCAGTTTCTCACGTGTTCTGCTCTACAGTGTATTGCAGAAGTAATAAGGTGCCTTTTAAAATTATTTAGCTTTACGTGTGTGCCCACTGCCATAGCATCCATAGCACCACAGGATTTTCATTCTAGAAAAATCCTTCCTAAACATGCTTCCTTTTCTCATACAAGGGACAGAGTCCCCTTCCCCTCAGTGTGCAGTTCTTCTTTGGTAGATTCCCTAGTATAAAGGAAGTCTCTTAGTGGAAGGTAGAGAGAGAAGTCCCATGGGAACCTGTATGCAGAGGAAATGGACATTTTGAGTTCTCTCTGGTCAGAGTGAAATCTCTTCCCTTTTGCATCCTTGTGCTGTTGTACAAGCAAATACAAAAAGGTCCTTTATAACTCAGTTCAGCTAAAAAGTCCAGGGCAATGCTCAGCACAAGAAGGCTAATTAAGGAACCACTCATCCTAACCCCTTTTTTCCAGAGCCTACCATTACAGATCCTCTATATCTTCGGCTTTTGGCATGCTATCTCCCTTCACCTCCTAATGAGCCCTAGCAAAGGACTTTGTTCCCCAACCATGGCAGCTAATGAAGCCATTATAAGGCAGCTCTCTTAACCTCATATTGTCTGAGTATATCAAGAAGGAAATGGCCTGTGCTGCAACATGCAACAGAACTTAATATGTAATAGAGTCTCACTCTTGACCTATTTAAGCTGGATCAAATATTTCTGGCTAATCAAGAGGCATCAAAACACATAGAGTAAGACATACTTGCTGAGCACAGGGAAATGAACAGGTGAGTCATGTTGACTGTGCTTGGCGAATGCTGTTTCCCAGAGGGATCTCAGTGATGCATCAGTACAATCCCAGGCCCATCAAAGCAGATCCACAATCAGTCTTAAAGGAATTATGTTATCTGATGTTGTCCTTCACTTTCCTCTGATTTAAAGCAATGATTTCACACTGTTCTTTATTTGGCAGTTGACATTTGGCATGCAAGATACTCACTAGAATCATCTGAAAATTGATTATACAAAGCATATTACATCTCTGTGTAATAAGTATCCTGATTTCTTTTCTGGACAGTTGATGATTATTGGACATTGACCTGCATACAGATAAGGATTCCTTCTCAGTCACTCGTTCACAGTGACTCACTTTATACACAGCTAACATCCCTTAAAACTAGACTGAAGAGCAATAATAGGAATGTTGCTTGATCCTGAATTGTCAGGATAGATACAAAATCATAGGCTGTAAGTTTAATGATAAGAGTTGCCAACTGAAACTGGGATTTTACTGGGACTCAAAAGAAAAAAATTACAAGTTGTGATGCTTTAATTCAGAGACTGAAAAGGCTAAGAGTGCGTGCCCGGCCAGAGATTGAGGCTGAGCTTGGGTGCTCGTATCTCATGAAATCGAGTAGTTTAATCCTATCCAGAGCTTCTCTCACCACTTCTGCTGCTAACAGTGTTTCTGAGGGCATATCACTTGAGTTTATGACTGTCCTTTTCCCCCTCTGCGACATTTAGGAAATACTACTGTCCAGTGATTTGCTGCCAGACTTGACGAGGTCTACACTTGCAAAGATAATTACACGTTTGCAATTCACCTTAAGCAAAAGCAGAATATCTAACTGTAATACAGTGTTGCAGAGAACTTCTTCTCAGCTTCTGAGATATTCCAATTTCTAGAGATGTGTCTTCAGTTTCCTAGGAGATAATCCCAATGACCAGGTCAGTGCAGGTGCTGCAGGCAGTCATCATCTCAAAGTGAAGAATGAGCGGGCTGGGGCAATCCAAAGGGATGACAATTTGAGGACAGAGATTTCACAGCCTGAGTCTTATTGTCCATTGATCATATTTCCAAAACACAGAGTGACTGGAGTTTGGGAGGGGGGCAGATCACCATTCATCTCCTTAACATTTCTTAATTTGGGTGACCACCATGCTTGGAACAGAAAATCCAGAGTTCAGGGTTAAAGGGTCTCAACCTCAGCTCCCTGCTCATCTGAATTTGTTTTCTATGTCTTCAGCACTTAGTTAGGGTTTATAAATTTCAGTCCTGGAGACGACTTCCAAAATTTTAGGCACTTATCCTAGCCACACTTACCGTGACTGGAAAGGTTATAACCGTCCTTGATGTTTTTTGATCAAGTTCAGTTTCATGCCATCCCCTGCTGCCTTAAAACTTCCTTTAGCATTACCAATTCAGTGGAACAGTTGTCCTAGAGAAGAGAAACATATGCAGAAGACTGTTCCAATTGTAGTTAAGTGGAAATCCTTGAAAGAGAGCTTAATTGAGTCCTCATTGATTTAGCTGCCTCTGTATTTGGGTAATTCATGTTCCTTTGGAGCTGTCTGGGTTTCAGCTTTTAAGAGATCCTCAGTTCTGCCAAATAACTGCAGAAGTCACAGCAGGCATCATGATCACAGATTCCTCGGGAGAGAGGCAATTACAGAGCTGTGGCATTTAGCATTAAAAAAAAGAAAGAAAGAAAATTGCCTCTTTAGCCTATGTGACCTGTTAAAAAATGGTAGCGATCACATCTGTAACATAATGATCATAATATTTGGATGTCTGTAGCCAGAGGGCTGGCATCAACAGCTCTATGTCCAGGTGGAGGGTGGTCACACGTGGTGTACCCCAGGGTCCATCTTGGAACCAGTGCTCTTTAATATTTTTGTCATCAACATAGATAGTGGTATTGAGTGTACCTTTGGCAGTTTGCTGATGACACTAAGCTGAGTGATGCAGGTGACCCAATACAAGGGAGGGACATCATCCAGAGAGACCTGCACATGCTCAGAAAGTGGGCACATGAGAATCTAATGAGGTTTAACAAGGCCAAGTGCAAGTGCAAGATTTAACAAGGCCTGTGCAACCTGGTCTAGGAAGCCTGCTTTGGCAGGGAGATTGGACTAGATGATCTCTAGAGGTCCCTTCCAACGCCTACGATTCTGTGATTCTGTGTTGCTCTTGGGTCAAGGCAGTCCCAGATATGAGTACAGATTGGGAGAAGAACTCATTGAGAGCAGCCCTGCTGAGAAAGACTTGAGAGTTCTGGTGAATGAAAAGCTGGACACGAACCAGCAGTGTGTACTTGCAGCCCAGAAGACCAGCAGTATCCTGGGCTGCATCAACAGAAGGGTGGCAGAGGGCAAGAGAATTGAGTTTGTTGCACTTGGAGAAGGCTCCAGGGAGATCTTGTTGTGACCGTCCAATAATGAAGGGTACTTTAAAGCAGGAGAGATAATGACTTTTTCCATGGTCTGGTAGTGACAGGACAAGGAGGAATGGGTTTAAACTAAAAGAGGGGAGATTTAGGTTAGATGTTAAGAAGAAATTCTTTACTCAGAGAGTGGTGACATGCTGGCAAAGGCTGCTCAGAGAGGCTGTGGATGTCCCCTCCCTGGAGACATTTAAGGCCCGGTTGTATGGGGCCCTGGGCAGCCTCATTTAGTGGTTGGCAACCCAGCCCACAGCCAGGCATTGGAACTAAATGATCTTTAAGGTCCTCTCCAACCTAAACCATTCTATGATTCTATGATTCAATGATGTAGAGATATGCCTAGATAAACCCGGCCTCGTTGCAGTGGAGAAATAGTGTGGGTCTCCATAGGGCAGGCTGAAGGCCAGGTATTTATCCACCGGTTGAAAAGCAGTCCTCCATGGCTTCACTGCTTTTCGTAGTCTGGAAAGCTGGATCAAAAGTGAAATTAGCATCTTTCTGTTTGCAGTGAAAACACTTTCTTAAAAGTTATTGCACAGCACATTGAAGTCAATGGAAAAGCTGCTGCTCGTGGGAGTATGGGTCAATTCATGTCCATTTACAAGCAAAGTTTAGATTTAAGATTTTGTATGAGCTAATGGTAATGGCTGGATTTTTTATTACCAATTTTGTTCTATGAATTAACAGTGGAGAAAGTATTTCAGAAAGCACCCAATAGACCACCACAAAGATGTGCAATTCATTGAATCAAGCATATTTTCTATATTCTAATCAGTAGATAAGGAGACCAAGAGGAATGAATTTTTAAAGGGGAAAGCCAGAGCAAATGCAGCTTTATTTTCCAGTGCTTTTTTTCGTCTGGAATTGTGCAGATTATCACATGCCCGTGCACACATACACACAGAAACAGTTCTCATATATCTTACTAGACAATGTCATATCCCATTGGTCAAACAGCACCAGGGTTAACACAATATGTGTGATAATAAGTGATTTCCTTGGGCTTATTGGTGTCAACCTTACAAAAGAAAGTCTCATGTTAAATTCATGTCATGCCCAAGGCCACCAAGATAAAAAATCCATCCTCGGAAAATGTTCACATAATTCCTCCTCTAGAACATCATTTTCTTCATTTAGGGGTAAGGATGTCTCTGTAAAAGCTGGGTGTTACATCAGCTGTCACATGGAATAGGTCTGTTCCTCTCTAAACAAGGGTTGCTCCCCTTTAATGCCTGGGAAGTCACTGATTTGTCTTTTTCTTAGATTTAAAATACATACAAGGAAGAACAAGAGAACTGAACCTCAGGATATGACATGTGAAACTGATGAACATCCATGTATTTTAGATCTTAACGACTTAAGGAAAAGATCAGCAACAGGCTGTATGCCACTGTAAATGATCTTCCTTCAGCTAGGAGCTTCTCACATCTCTTGGAGTTCAGTGAGGAACATTCGTCTGGGGCAACTGAAATTTTGGGCTTCAAAAGTAGACTTCACAAGATACCATCAAAATCGGATCTGGTTCAACACTCAAGTTGCAAACCTACTCCCAAAAGCCTTACTTTGTCTCTTAACAGTCATTGAAAGCCAGGAAATATTTTGTACCAGCAGAGATTTCATCCTCAGCCTTCCAGAACCATAACATGCTGATCTGTGAACCTGTGATCTTCCCCTTTTTATTTGTGCGCTGAGAAGTTTTCTCTCTGAGGGAATGAAGTATGTGTGGCACTGAGCTCATACACAAGGCTATCAGAGGCTCGGCTTTGTGCACTGGGAAGGAATAAGTGAATTTCAGAACACAAAAGCATTAACAAGAAACTTATCATTGCACAACATAAAGTGTTCTATGTTGTTTGGATTGTGAGTTCAGATTTTAGCCTACCCATTCCCAAGATGAACTCCCCCTTTGAAGTCTTCTAGGCTTTTTATTATTAATAATAATAATCATAAAAGACTAAAGCCACCAAAACATATGAAATAGAAGTATTCAGGAATACCCTTTTACTCCCTTTCCCTTTGGTGTTGAGACCCTCGTGTGATGGGAAAAAAAAGGTAATACTTGAGATGAGCCACAGATATTTTTGCTGGGAGTCCACTGCCTCAAAAGTCAGAATATCTTTGTTGTGGTAAGTAAATGGAAAACAACAACAACAACAACAACAAAACACATGGTAAGGTGGGGGAAAAATCTCCCAGAAAAATAGAAAGTAGAGTCATAGAACTCACCAAGATTGGAAAAGACCTCTGAGTTCATCCAGTCCAACTGTCCACCTACCACCAAACTAAACCATGTCCCTCAGTTCAGCATCTAAACATTTCTTGAACACCTCCAGGGATGGTGACTCCACCGCCTCCCTGGGCAGCCCATTCCAGCTCCTGACCACTTGTTTGGAGAAGAAAGTTTTCATAACGTCCAACCTGAATCTCCCCTGGCACAACTTGAGGCCATTCCCTCTAGTCCTATCTCTAGTTACACAGGAAAAGAGGCCAACCCCCATCTCACCACAACCTCCTTTCAGGTAGTTAAGGTCTCCCCTGAGCCTCCTCTTCTCCAGACTAAACAATCCCAGTTCCCTCAGCTGCTTCTCGTAAGTTATACAACTTATGTTTCAAATATGAATTCACACTTACAGCCTGATTGTTGAAAAATAGGCTTAGCTCTTTCCCCTGGGCAAACAGAGATCCATCAAACTTCTCTCATCTTTGGGATCTGTTTAGGATCTTACTTTTAGCCACTTTTCTGCTCACATCAGTACACTCAGTTGATCAGTTACAGGGACCAAGGGACAGACTGAAGGAACTTAAAACTTGCCTTCTAGCTTTCGTTTCAAACTTGGCCAAAAACAGTGGAAGTGGTGATATCATCGTCTGTTTCTGGCCATTAGATCACAAAATGTTTGGTCTGATTAGATCATGTCTCAAGCTTAGAACAGTGTAGGTTCAGTGGTTTGAGAAGCAGCCCCTAGTCTTCAGTGACCTTAGGCTTCTTTCTCTCATATCAGTTCTTCTAGCATCGGTTCCAAGTTATGGAGTCCTCAAAGAGCCATGGGAAGACTATTCCATTCTGTGTTTATTTTCTACAGTAATTAGAGCTAATTCTCAGCATGCCAATTTTAGTTCAACATTCTTTCCTATCTCCAGTGTGACCTCAGCAGTCCCACCAGGAGCTCAAAAGTTTTTTGTTTGGATCAATTACCTTCTGTGTTGTGGACTTTTCTGTCTGAAAACAGCATGATATACCAGACTGTGGGGTTCATGTTAACTTGGGTAATGTAAAGAATAAGTGATTTACAGCACCACAACAAGCTGCTACGCTCCGTGGTTAATTCAAGTCACTGTTAAAACTGTGTGTTTTGAGAGTGGCTAGGCAATTTGCATGTTTGCCTGTATCACTGAAAATGTATGCATCTCTGATGATCAAATTTTGGCTGCTTCTCTGCTTTTGAAAGGAGGAGCCTTACAGTTTCTGGACCACATAGATGTCCTCAGTTCCGTGAGTCTTGAGCTCGGCTGCAGAATATTCCCTCTTTTTACAATAATATTGCCAGAATATCAACAGGATGGATACTTGTGCATAGTCAGGCTGTGCCTATCATCTACCCTGATGGAGTTAAATCAAGACTCTCCCCTTTAATGTCACTTATTTGTCTGGGAAAGGATGGTTCTACGTACCATGGCATGGCTTCTGCACTGTCTTTAAGACAATTCCATGTTGTTGGTGGTGGGTAGTTCCTGCCACTGTGACCCTACACTCTGACCCTACTGGAGCTCATGTTCACTAGAGTTTCTGCAAAGGGCTGCTGGGTGTCTCCAGCTTTCTGAAGTCATGTTTTGTTCCAATATAAAATGGATGAGACGAAATATTAGGAGAAAATATCTCAGAGTCAGTAAAATAGAATAATATAATCTAGAATAGAATAAAGTAATCTAAGACCAGAGATCATCAAACAGTGTATCAGTGGCTGTTGAAGAGCAGTAATCCATGATTTAATAGCTTGACTGAAGTGGATACAATGGATTTAGTATTACTTCTCTGCCCCCTCCAAGTTCCGAAATGTTCCTGCTTTAAAAACTATCATCACAGTTTGCACTAATGAGCACCTCTCTAATGATCTTGACGGATAAAAATTTGAAAGGGTTTTGGAGAAAGCATTTCTTTTCCATAAAGGTGGCCCTTCCAGACCAATGTTGTGGCATAATGGCAGCACAGAGGATACATCCCATGTGCGTAGATAGATAGAGACATCTCTGGATATGTCAACCCCACACATTTCATATGTGTTCTGTGTCTCTTTCTGAAAAAGCAAGGAGAAGGATGAATGACAATGATGTTTCAAAGTTCTTTGGTAATGAGTTGTCTGAGGTAAAAGAAAAACCTGTATAGTCATGCTGAGCTCAAAGTAAGGGAATCCCAAGCAAATCTAGCTTGTAATTACTTCCACACACACATTAGAAAATGCTGTTAAATTTATTTTAGACGAAACCAAACCGCATAGAATTAAGAAATAAATTAGGTCTTTTTAATGACTGTAAGCCTGAGCAAAAGGCTTTACAGTCAAGTGATCTTTTTATGGACACAGGGAGGAAATTAAAATCAGCCCAGGGAAGAATCCGTGTTAGGAACTCCATTTAATACACTAGGAATTGTTTCTTCTCTGGGAAGCTTTAACTCACATCCCGGAAAGCACAGAGATCCAATTAAACTTCAAAGAGGAAAACATAATCCTGGACTTTGGGATATTTATTTTTATTCAACAAATCTTAGCTCCGAGATTGAAGGCCGTCAGTACCTGGCATTTCGTGTCCTGCTATTCAACAGCGAGAGACAGTTTCAAACAAAGTTCAGAATAATAAATAAAGGGAAGATTGACAGGAATACAAAAGTAAATCACAGCTATAGAGGAGATGCCGCAGACAAGATGTGATGGTCAGCCGGTAATATTTAAGGCAAGGATGAAGGCTGGGCATAAATACTGTAGAAAATAGAGGCAGATAAAAGACGGCAGACTGCTTTAATGGAATTTCATCTCACAGAGTTACAGCGTTTCTGATGGAAACTGGAAAACCTTTATGCAAATATGGAGCAAGCTGAAATTGCACTTAGAAGGGAGATTTTTTTTTCTTAAATTCATGCCAGCTGTACGTTGTGCAGCCGTGTAGGTTGGGTAAGAGCTTTGATCCATTACCGTGGGGATTGCTAATGACTCCTTCTGTTCTCACTGTCACTGTTCCCCAAGAGTCCCCCTGTGCTAGGTGCTTTACAGTATGAAAGACTCAGTCTTGGAGGACAAACAGATATGACCGTACCCAACTCATTCTTTGCCCCTTTTAGAGTTTGAAGGCAGTTCCCAGGGCGCTTATGAGGCAGATCTCCTGGGTCTGCCTGGCATCAGGTGAGTGGCTGCTCTGAGGACTTTTAATCTCCCAGTTAGCTCAGATCCACTCAGATTCCTGATCTGAGTCCCCAGAGAGATGACACCTAGAAAGGGATTTGCAGAAACCTTTCAGTTAAACACAAGGCTGCTTATGCAAGCAAGGATCTGAATAGCAAAAGGAGAATGGGGGAAAGAGCTGAAGCAGGGTTAAGCTTTTGTGTTTAGCTGAGGGACACAGATAGGTGCCTTCTTTTATTAGGGATTTGCACCCAACTCCCTCCTGGATAGGTGCTCCTGCAGGGCTTCAGGTGCGGCAGGTTAAAACCGAGGTGTCCCAAGTCACTTTTCGAAGCCCTGCTGCAGCTTTACCCAGTGAGAGACAATAGCAGAGCTGATGGATTCATTTTCTGTCTCTGGAGGGCATCTTTTAATCTTAATTTCATCATCCATGGAAAGAAAAGACATAACTGTTACCTTACAGGTATATTCTGAGCTATGTAAGATGCACTGAGATCCTTGAGTGGAGTGGAAAGCTGTCTCAGTAGCAGCGGTTTAACTACACTTGTAAAAGCAAACAGCTTTTCTACTTACTGATATAAATAATAATTACTTAAATATTAGTATTACTTACATAATTGATGTATTTTAAATAAGAGCAAGTAAACAGCTTATTTGTGTAAAGGCATTAAAAATGCAGATCTTGCTTACAACTCTTAAATTTATTGTCCGAGGTGTTAGTTATCACTTATACATCAGTATTACTTAAATAATCAATGCATTTTGAAAACAATAAGTTGACAGTTCATTTGTATAATGGCATTAAATTGTGCAGACCTTTCTTTGGGTCATAAGCTCTGAAGGAAAAGAGAAATGACCTTCAAAACGGTGACATTGCCACAAGTTGCAGACCTGCTCCCAGTGCTTACTGGAGAGGGATGCTCTTCCAAGGATTCCCTGCTGGGGTGGCATGCTGCCACTGGGATGGCAAGGACAGAGAATCTCACATCTCTCTGTGCTTTGTCTTGCTTGGCCATTTGAACCTCTCCTTACGGTGTCTTTTGGAAAGATGCTTAGAATAGCTAATTAGCATTGTACTTTCTTCAGTCTCAGCCCAGGAGTTCGTGTGTCACTGCAGAGTGATCAAATCACATGAACGAGAGTTTCATCATGCTGGAAATCATGTTTCGTTACGAAACATGCACTTAGCACTCATGCTGATTATGGACCTTCTGTTTCCCTCCATTCATATCTCTGTATCGGATGCTTTTCCCAGAAACTCCCCATAATTTGCCTTCTAAAGCAAAGGCAGGTTGGGAAAACAAGGCTTAGCTCTTCGCCAGCCATAGCCTTTGAGCTCGGAGCAGTGCCTCCATCCCGTGCCTCTTTTCTGGAAAGATCTGTGTGAGGCTGGAAATTGCTTCGGATGAGCCAACTCGGAACTGGAAAATCCCAGTTAAGACAGATTTTTAATTATTAAATTTTCTGTTAACGTGTTGAAGGTCAGTGGAACTGCCCCAGTTTTCAGGAGGCTCTGAGCAGTTTCACCTGATCTAATATTTTAGCGCTAAATCCATATTTATTAAAGGATTTAGCAGGCAGGTCAGAAGCTGCTAAATCTCTGATTCTGCATCACGTGAATGCTAAAGGAAAATTTTCATCTGCACTGCTGTTCTCTAAGCCGGAGAGCTTTAAACTGTTGTCAAGCCAATTTTAGGATTTTAGGGTAGAGGTAAACATGTAAAAATGGATTTGCCATAAATTAAGCGCAAATTGACATCATTATCCCTCTTTCTCAACCCAATTCTTTAATGTAATGTGAAAATAATATGAAAGTCTGGATTATGCCACATCCTGTGTTGGAAGCTACCGTGTCTGTTACATCAATTAAAAAGGGCGGTGAACAAAGCATTACACTGGTGGCTAGTGTTTGATAGATTTCTTTTCCCATTTTTCCTCTGAAATATCAAAGGCACCACAGCAGACGTTTTATTCTTAAGGGGACAGATTTGGGTCAGTTTTTAGCAGGATATGCAAAAAAAAAAGAAAAAATCAGGTACAAGGTTTTTATTTGTATGAGTAATTGCTTTAGTGTTCTTATTTCTGAACTGTTGTTAATGGACTGTGACCTCATTACACCTGGCAGAGTGCAAACGCAGAACAAAAAGCATAATCTTGGCCTCAGATAGCTGAGATCCATAAGCATTAAGCAAACAACAGCAGACAGAGGCATGCTGATGGAGGCAGAATAAAACCAGAACGCAGTTTTGGTCCATACATTGCACAGAAGTTAAGGTGCATCAGTGGCCACTGTCAAGGTTTTGGTGAGTTTCCAAGGTGGCATCAGGTTTTTAAGAAAGCCCTGAGCAATACTGAGGCAGCTTTACAGACCAGAGGGAAGAAGTGTCTTCTTAAATATTGAGGGGATAAGGGAAAAACAAACAAACAACCCAACACCTTTGTCCCAGAGCTAACCAGCAGGCAGTAGAGTCTGGTCTCCTAGGCAGACTCTCAGCTGGAATAAGTGGTGGTGAAGTAGAGTATGTCTAGAAACCAAAAATAAATAAAATCTTGTTGATTATTTGCATGAAAAAATAACCAGAATCCTGATAGAAAAAGGAGAGATCAAAGCTCACATTTCTTTTGTCTGACAGCCAGCAGAACATGAGCCAGCAGTGTGCCCAGGTGGCCAAGACAGCCAGCAGCATCCTGCCTTGTATCAGCAATAATGCAGCCAGCAGGAGCTGGAGGTGATCATTCCTCTGCACTTGGCACTGGTTGTGTGCTGGTACCTCGAGTGCTGTGTTCAGTTTTGGGCCACTCACTACAGGAGAGACATTGAGTGTCCAGAGAAGGGCAGTAGAGCTGTGAGGGGTCTGGAGCACAGGTCTTAAGGGGAGAGGCTGAGGGAACTGGGATGGTTCAGTCTGGAGAAGAGGAGGCTCAGGGGAGACCTTATTGCTCTCTACAATTCCCTGAAAGGAGTTTGTGGTGAGGTGGGAGTTGGCTTCTTCTCCCACTGAACTAGCGATAGGACAAGAGGAAATGGCCTCAAGGAGATTTAGGTTGGATATTAGGAGAAATTTATTCTCAGAAAGAGTGGTAATGCACTGGCACAGGCTGCTGAGGGAGGTGATGGAGTCACCGTCCCTGGAGATGTTCAAGAAAGGAGCAGACGTGGCATTGAGGGACATGGTGAGTGGGCATGGTGGGGATGGGTTGATGGTTGAACTAGGTGGTCTTGTGGTCTTTTCCAACCTGAATGGTTCTGTGATGCTATGGTTCACCATCCCTGAATGGTACTATCTTTTTCCAAGAGTCTGTGGTGCACCTGAGGCCTCCATAGATGAATCACCCAAAACTCAAGGTCTAGGTAATGCCTTCAGAGGTGCATGGGCCAATGGTGCCTTGTAAGGACGGTGAGGTTTGTATCCAAATTTAGAATTGGGTGGAGTTTGCACACCTCCCAATTTGCTCAGAAGATCCCCCTCCTTCAAGGAACCGCAGGCAACTCAATGGGCTGGATGGCAAGATGAAGTAAAACACGATGCACCACTAGGAAGGGATAAAGCATGGCTAATCTATGCATACAAACTGTAAAGGAGATTAGAGATGAAAGGAAATACTTAGTCACCTTTTGGGAACAGCTGGTGTGAAAATATTTAACAGGCAGTGCTTTTATGCACAAGCACCGCATCCTCACTAAGCTTAAATAGGCAGAGCAATGTAATGCAGCCAGCCAGTCTGTGAACACTGGTACGGGAGAATTAACAGCTTTCCTTCTCATTTGCTCACATAGATCAGATGTTAGCTAATCATGTCCTCTAATTTTAACAATGGAATTGGGAAATGTACCAAAAAAGTACAGCTTGTATTAAGAACGGAGGTGGCAAATTCTGTCTCTGGGACTGATTGAGAGAGGAACGATTCACCTTGTCCTCTTCTGCAGATCTGTAGCCTTCAGCTGCCTGAAGAGACCTGGATTTAAGTGCAAGCTCAGTCTGAAATCCATTTGGATCATTTCTTTGAATGCCACCAAATCAAGTAAAAGCTACACCGTCAGTTTAATCACCTATGAGATATCTGTGAGCGTTTGGGAGCTCCATGTTATAAGGGCTGATGCATACAGCACGATGTGTGTTGTAGGGCTGTTTACATTGGATAGTTCCCATCTATCTTTAAACTGGCAGCTAAATGGAAGATTTAGTTTTGAGAGTTCCTGGCTCCTGGTTCCCTGTCAGAAATAATTGAACTGCTTTTTAGGGAGACTGTCGTAAGTAGTTTGCTTCACAAGCGTTTTTCACAGCTGAGGTTCTCTATTACGGTTTTTGGGGCCTGGGAATGCACACTACCTTATGTATCCCTTATATATGAGTCGTGTGTTTACAACCTGGAGCTTGCAGTTTCTAGTGGGATCACTGGGGTCTCAGCAAGTGGGAGGTGAACCCCAAAACATCCCCAGCATTGCAGTTCTGGATTAGGCTCATATCTTCTTGCAGGCCATAAACACGGCCTCAGCCTGTTCCCTGGCAGCACGTTGTCTGACAAATGGTTCAGTTGAGATGTAAACATCCTCATGGGTTTTCCATCCCTTTTCATAGGAGCGTCTCTGCAGAGATTCAGCCTTTCAGAAAGTGCTTTTTTTATTTAATCCCTTCACCATTTTTGAATGTCACTCCATTATCCTAGTTTCACACCTTTAAATAACTCCAAGAGGGCTTCTGAATATCACTCAGAATAGCTTCCTTTTGTCCCTGCTTTTTCTTTTTTCTTTTTTTTTTCCAGCCTGTAGATATCTTATCTTCTGCTGTCATTTCCCTGACAGACAGGACACGAGACATCAGGATATCCAGGAGGTCCTGTGCTGGTCACAGAATTCATATGCACGTGTAGACCCATCACTTTGCTTCTTTATGCCTTGTTTATCTGTGAAAATAGAAATAACAGAGTATAGAAAATACCCATTGCTACTCAAACTGATTAACAGCCCCGCACTGAACAGAAAGTATTGAATAGATAGCAGTGAAGTCTTTAAAATGTTTCTATGGACTTTTGGAGTCCAAAGAGGAGAAGTCCTCCAAGCTGCCAATTTTCCTGCCCACCACTGGAGTTATTTTGTCTCTTTGGAATTTCAGAGCTTCGCAGTCAGCAGTGGAGATTATTTTCACTGCACGTCAGTGGGCTTGACCAGTGCCAGTGGTATTGCCATTTTAATTATAGGACCTGAAGGTCAAAGCTGGGGAACGGGACATAATGAAGACGAGAAGCAACTGAAATAGCATCCTCTAGATTGCTTGGTGAACTGAGAGCAAGAAAAATTGCATGTTATCTGGTGTTCTAAAGGGGAGGTCCGAGGGGATCTTAACAATGTCCATATATCCCTGCAGGAGGTGCAGAGAGGATGGAGCCTGACTCTGCTCGGTGTGGCTCAGAGGCCCCGGGCACAGCCTGGAGCCCAGGAGGTCCTTCAGGACACCAGGCTGCACTGCTGTGTGCATTGAGCAGAGAGGGGCTGGGGGCTGCTCCTGGGGGAGCTCCAGAAGCCCTGCACGTGGTGCTGGGCACACTGCTCTGGATGTCCTTGAGGTGCCTCCAGCCTTAAACATTCTGTGATTCTGTGCATTTGAGGTATGACGTTCAGCACACATGAGTAAAGAACGCAAACGAGTTAGCTGAGGAGTTGCTCCAATCCAGCGCTAGAGCAGTGAAAGTCTAATGAGGAGCAGCACAGGCTACAGCAGTACTTTTCTGATTTGGGTTGAAATACCAGCAGCCTCAAACAGTACTTTCTTGAGGCGTTTCTTCTCAGCTTGTTGGAATTTCAGCATCATAAATCTAGCTTTCAGTTTTATATCTGCTGTTTCCTTTCTCCTCCCCCAGACTTTGTTCATCAGGTCAGCCAAGGAAAACCAGCTTTTTTTTTTCCAGTGCAGCTTTAGTACTGCAGTAACTGACGCATCCTGTATGTTCACATACCACCATGATCAGCCCACTCTCCATTGCAGTGCTGTCTGGCAGTCAGAGAGAAGGGCGGAAAACACACACGTCTGGGCTCCAGCCCTTGAACGAACCAATAATTGCACCATCCTTTATGTTAGTAATGGGCATGGTAGTATGGTATTACCTCTCTCACATCTAGGAGCTGTGAAAATCAGTGTCTCAACGCCAAATGCAAAGTAAAAACTTCTGAAAGCAGCACTGGAGTCCTTCCACACACATGACTTAAGCATTTCACAGTGTAACTTTGGCTGACCTCCTATGAGGTTTATGTTCTCTTCCATTTAGGCAGCAAGCAGTATTTGCAAAATATTGCCTCACCTCCATGATTTGGGCAGCCATGGTGCCCAAATACTTTCGCAAGTTTAAATGGGGCAGACAAGTTCTCAGTGTTCTAAAAGCACATTTGAACTCCACCGTTCTTTCATTAGAGATTTACATACATAGAAACAGGTGCCCAAGAGCATTTGGAGACATCTGAGCTACTGCAGCAAAAGGAGTTGGACTGGATGACCTCTGAGGGTCCCTTCCAACTCAAAAGATTCTGTGATTCTGAGTTTGGCTGGATAAGATTCCACCACCCCGAGCTGAAGTAAGAGGGAAATGCATACTGTATTTGTGTTGCATTTGGAAAGTGGGACTTTTTCTAGCCATGCAAAGCAGTGCTCTTATTACTCTCCCAGTCCATCTCAGCATGAAGGGCTGAAGATTTTGCAGCCCTCACCTATGGGCTGGTGCAAAACTTTCTTCTCAGGGAAGGGTATATTCCAAACCCACGTCGCGAGTGTGTTGAACTCCCTGAACAGCCCAAGCTTCCTGCTGGTGGCGGTACTAATTAGCAAAACACTAAAGCAAACCTAAGGAAGGCTGAATTTCAGTCAGGTGTGATGCTAATGCAGGCTGAGTAGTCTTGAATATTTTATGTGCAGCCAGTGACCTGAAGTAAATGTCCTGTATAATACCAGTCTCCCCGCTACCACAAGCCTCGAGGCCTGAGTTCTGCGCTTGATATGCTCAGAGGCACAAAGAGAGGCGCTGGGGATGGGCTGGCACAGACAGTGTCTGAGATATTCACGCTGGGGAAACAGGGGTGGGAGAAAAGAGAGAAAATGGGCTCTGCAGGGTCCCCTAGTACCCCTTCATGGGCTTTCAGCCCAGCTCCACTCAAAATTTTGTCTGTTCACATCTTCTCTCTGTTCTCCCCAAAGGGAACTGTGTCCCTGCCCTGTACAGTCTAAAAATGGCTCAGTCAAGCTATGGGTTTGAATATAAAACGCTTGGGAGAGCTTACCCCAATTTAGGTGTGGAAGTGGGAGAGGAGGCGGATCGCCTGATAGTCTGAAATACACTCTGAATTACCACTGGGATTGAAAACAGGAAAGTGCGGTCTGCATATGAGATTGAAAGTGAGTGGCCAGGTGATGAGAAGAAATAAAATCATTTCATCAGTGGTATAGCACCGTGTCGGTATTTGGTTTTAATTTTTGCAGTGAAATCTGTGCTACGTAGCGGCAGCAAAAGGTACTTTAACACCTAAATCATGGGTATTTGTTCTCCACCAGACCTCAGTTTTTTCTGGACAAGTACAGTGCAGATGAAATACAGTGCACTCCCCCAAATCCATGCCAAGGTCTTGCAAGGTTTTAGCGAAATACTTTGGTGCTGGGTCAAAATATTATGCATATCTGCATCATGGTGCTCACTGGGGCTCACAGGGGGTGGGAAAGGCCAGCACCTCTGAAAAGCCAATGTCCTTTAGCTCTTCTTTTTTTAGGAGATGATAACTGGAATACCCAGTCCTGACTCCCTGCTTCTGTTAACTCCAATAAGACTTGGGGACAAGCACCATCCTACAAACCCCAGTTTGTGTAGCTCATATAAGGAGCATGGAGGTACCTCCAGATGCCTGAGAAGGGATTTTTCATGGGGTGGAAGGAGATCAGAGATGGAACAGATGAGCATACTCAGCAGAAATAGAAATATTCTGTATTAATATTAAACAGAGAAAGGATTTAATGAATCCCATCCCCAGAACCGTGGGTTAACAAGCCATAAACAGGCTTTCCCAGCACTTAACTTCAGCATCAGTAGTTTATCAGCACATTGTTTCCACACTTTAACCAGATTTTAATTAAATGTGACTTTTGTTCTGCTTATTGGAAAGAGCCTTCCCCTTTGGATTTGGCGATCACAAAAGCTCAAGGAGTGCAAGAGAATTAGAAAGCAAACAGGGGGATCAATCACAGCAGACCTCTGCAATCCGCATCCGTCCTTTTTTTTTGTGATATACTGATTAGATTCTTATTGTCGGGCAGGATTAGCGTTATGGGCTCCAGGAATTCCTTTCAGTGCCCCGTAAGGCGAGGTAGTGAAGTGTGGCTGCTTTTCTTCACAATAACATTCTGGATTTTCCCCCCTCTCCCTTCTCTCCACCCTTATCCCCTCCTCTCTCTTCTCTCCTCTCCCACAGAGATTTGTGCAGCAGACTGCGGAGGACACGGCGTTTGCGTCGGAGGCACCTGCCGCTGCGAGGAGGGCTGGATGGGCACAGCCTGTGATCAGCGAGCGTGTCACCCACGCTGCAATGAGCACGGCACATGCCGGGATGGCAAGTGTGAATGCAGCCCGGGCTGGAACGGAGAGCACTGCACTATTGGTAGGGAGAAGGAAAAACCGACTGCTTTTCAAAGAGTGATTGATGATCAGGGAGGAGGAAAGACGCATGCCTGATTGAATATGTGTGACTTAGTGTAGCATGAGCACCTTTGTTCTTGGATTTCAAGTTCTGACATCATACATTTTCACGTGGGAGCAAAATGTCCTTTCATTTGTTGATGACGTGGTGATATTTGTCTTTTATTATCAGACTCAAAGTACACCTATGCGGTGTTTGATTTAGAGACGAGCTGTCAAACGGCAGCTAGGTGCTTTTCAAACATCCCGCTTTGCCTCTCTCAGAAGGTCTTTCTGTGGCCTTCAAGACTTCTCCCTAGTATGTCGGCGGCTTAGAAACATGCTTCTGGTTTGAAGTTTTGTTTCCTTTAATTTGCTCTGTTATTTGCACTGCCACATTGCTTGGAAGCTGCAGCCGGGCCGCTTCTGCCTGGTACTGAATGCTGCCTTGCATGCCCCCTGTCTGCTCTGCTACCTTTCTAACCATTTTGTTGTCCTCTCTATTTGATTCTGTATTCCTCATGCACCTGGCACTTACCTGGAGCTCCCAGAGACATGCCTATTTTTATTAGCAGTAAGGTACTACCAGTATACTGAAATCATGCAAGAAATGCAGTTCCTACATTAAGCAGTTTTAACATCATTAATGAATGGGCTTCTATTTGCCTTCCTCCTTCATCTCACTTGATGCACTTCTCATTTTTCCTTTTCTTCTGACTGTCACACGTTCAAACACTTTAGTCTCCATTCCATAGTCACACTATAAAATCAGGAGTGTTATAACTCCCCAGCTACTGTTGTTTTACATTAATGAAAAGCTAATTGAGTTAATCCAGTTCCACTGTCAGTAATGCCTGTGTGGACCTGAAGAAACTCAGCTGACTTCAGGAGAGTTATTTCAGAGTGGGAATTCTTCTTCAGGCACTTTGTTTTAATCACCTTTTTAAAGATAAGAAAATCTACTCATATGTGGCTCTCCTCATGCAGTGATACCTATAAATCACACTGCAACAGAATTAACCACTAGCAGTACCTGGACAGAAGTTGACATAGTTATCCCTGTAGATGATCAACTCAGGTACATGTAGACATCCACTGGTGTTGCTTGCACATCAGATAGGCTTGCACACATAAAGGCAGGCGGGAAATGAAGCCTGATCACAATATTTTAATTCCAGCATGAGGGTAATGGTTCAAACCATATCTGTGGCTCGATTCTACTTATCATTTATTTATGCTAATGTCACCCTACCACATTATGGTCTCCACATGCATCCCTTAATGAAAAATATCTAGCTCTAAAAACTTCCACTGTCTCATTAGACGTTACATTCTTTCTGCTTTCGTGTCTACGTCCATAACAGCTTTCATTTCTTTTCATGAGGAAGGCATAAAAAAAAAAAGAAAAAAAAACCCTCTCTTAAATGACTTTAGAATGAAAAGGGAGCAGGCCTGTGTTAATTGGAATCCTGTGCTTTTGTAATATTATTTTATAGCCTTGTGTTCAGGCACTTTGATTTGGAAAGCTACACAGATTCATGAAAGGGTTTTAAAAGAAAGAAAAAAAATTGTTCAGCAAAAGACTCTGAATTCAGGGGACAATTTTATGTGGAAGGCATTTATGCACACAAAGCCTGATTCACTCTCTCAGTGCCATTTTATTAGTTCTCTTGCAAAACCAAAATGCCACTGGTTCAGTATATGATATTCCTCCACACCACTGATATGCCCAGGCTGATTTCTAACAACAAGCTTTTATCTTTCCTGGTAATTAAATTTACCCCATTATTTGTGGTATTCCTCACTCCAAACGTTAAGAGTCCTCGTTATCCTGGGAAAGGCCAGCACCGCAATGCAGTCAGCACTGAGACGTTAATGGTGCACACTGTCATTGTGTATGGTGCTACCTTCCTATTGCAGTGTTGTCATGGGTTCACAGTCGCTCTTTTAATACTTAGAGTGCTGGAGCAGTTCTGTTTCTTTTCACTTCCTCTCCCTCCTCATCTTCTTGCATGGTGATTTAGCAACAAGTCTGTACAGTCTCATACCTCTGACGATGGAAACTGTATTTCCTACAGAATATTTCATTGATAAATGTGTAGAATGTAAGGGAGATTTGGCAAAGCCGTGAGTACCCAAGAAAATTGAATAGCTTTAGAAGGAGTAATAAGCAATATTGGCACAGATGAAAGGACATTGACTTGGAATTACGCACATGAAGTATGTGGAAAGCATTCCCTTGTCCTTGTGTAATTTCCCTGCATGACAACTTGTTCTGTTGATAGTAATTCCTTCTATGTCTGTGTCATGGCCCTGTTTGCTTTAGCACTGGCAAACATAAAACCCCATTGCTGAAGTGACGCTTTTACAATATTGCCATGTGTGCAGGTAACATGGTAGAAATGGATGATATCAGTAAAGTAGACTTCTTCCATTTCCTGTTGAGCATGTTTGAGAGTAAGAAAACCTTTTGTTTTGTAGGTCATAGGAGGCTCTTTCTTATGGTGTACAAGAGAACTGTGATCCCAGTGGATTAATTCTGTTTGCTCATACAAAGAGTCATGTTACCAAATATACTAGCTTGATTGCTCGCATTCAGAGATTTCATTAGACAAACCCCAGTTAATTTCCAACCAGGAAATTGATGCAGAAGTGTGCATTCATCATCCCAACTCAGCAAACTTAGCACATCCAGGCATAAGAGTAGAACAGAAAGTTGATTATAGAACTGCGGGAAGCTTGAAACCCAACGGAATGGTTCAATTGGTTTACTCTAATATTTTAAAGGAGAAAAGATCGTTACAATACTCATTATATGAGACACCTGTGTTGGGCTTTCCAGCATATTCCAAATTTGCTTCTAGTTAGAAACATGGAAAGGATTTGACTTCCTTCTGTTCCAGCCCAAAACATGCAAGCAGCATCCAGGGAGCACGGTGGGTTCTAAGAGTTTGAAGGTGAAATCAACCCTCTCGTTGCGGGCCCTGACAGAGCATATCATAAAGCAGCTCTGTGCCAGGCTGGTGATTCACAAGATACCTCAGAAAATTCCCCAAGTAGAATAAACAACTCCAGAGGTTGTCCAGGGCCTCAGATTCCATACAGCTGATGATACGGCCTGGAGAGTGCTCCAGGTGCTGCTGCAGAGGTACAAAGTGAGACTCAGTGAGCCTGCACTCAGCGGAGGTCTTGTACTGAGACTGAATCTGATGTGAATCTCTTGCATGATGTTTTACCAGTAAACAAGCCTTGATTCTTTGACGTCTATTAGGATTATTTGGAAATAAGGGCAGAAAGGGCTTCCCTGTGTACACACTTAAGGCAGAGCTGAGATATTCATTATCATTGAAGGGCAGGACATGAGGCCTGAGCCATTGCTTGGAGTTCCATTGCTGCACCTGAACGCTGTTGGGGTCTCTCCAGAGCCCTAATGGGTCAGCGGTGAGCTCTCCAAATACACACAGGTTCACCCAGCAGGTTATCAGAGCACCTCAGTGCCTAATTCCCATTGATCTCTGCAAAAAATGCTTTCTCAGCTCCTTTTGGAAGTCTGGTCCTGGCACGTACAACTGATGTATGCAATAGCAATGCCTAGACAGACAGACAGCCTGTCCCACACGGGCTTCTGCTTATGGTGCCATTAAGCTTCTTTTTGGTTTACTTAGCAAAACTCTGATTTTTGAGAAGTCTGCCTCTTCCAATTTGCCTTTCATCAGTCTTCTTGCATAAACAGTCACACGTGTTCTGAATAGCTGGGGTTGTAATCATTGCCCTCTGGTTCTGCTCATGCAGCTGGAATCCAGGCAAAGCACATTGCAGGTGGATTCTGCACTCTTTTCCCAGTTTTCTAACAAGTCACTCGCGCCTTTTAAAGTAGTTTGGACTACGTGCAGCCCAGCATAAAATAAGCCCACCTGTGTGGAGTGGCCTCAGCACAATGGTAGATGATCAGCTCTCTTCAGCACATCCCATACCCCAAGCAGAAGTTGAGCTGGTCTGGACCTCTGGCACTCACCTTGTCTGGATGGGATGGGTGCCTCTGGGTAATAGGAAGCCATAGTTACAACTTTCAGTGGAAAATGTGAGCTTGCTGCTTTGCTCCGACATGATTTTGCATAAGCTAGAAGTAGAATCACAGTCATAGAATCGTTTGAGATGGAAGGGACCTTTAAAGGTCACCTAGTCCAACTCCACTGCAATGAACAGGTAATCTGGCCTCGAGTGGTTTGACACCATGTTTGGCAGTGAGTATGAAGCACAAAACTTCAAAGACTGTCTTTTCCCTGCCCTGTAGCATAAGCTTCTTCTGACTTCACTCCTTCATCAGTGAAGGGCCTCTGCCTCCACTCCTTCAAATATTGCCAATCTTCCTAATATATTTCAGACAAAACTAACCCAGACAGCTCAAACTGGGGAAATGAGAGGACTCTCAGACAGAAAAAAAAATGGCAACATGAGCTTCCCCTGTAATGGATCTGAAGGGACAGTGGCTTCCAGTGATGACATGGAGCTGAGTGCAGCATCTTTGGGTGTAGAGGACACCAAGGAAAAGTAGCACAGCTCTTCATCCTGTCACACATGTCCATGGGTTTTCCAAAGGAGTTTCTGCAGATAATGAGATGTTTTAGTGCCAGAATAGCACATGAATGAGAACTATACAGGTTTAGAAAAGAAAGAGACATGCTACAGCTGTATGGCCATGTGGAAAATTCCCATAGAAAGACTCCATTATTTTCCTATTACAGAATAACACTGACACATTACTGGCATGGTTGGCATTGGCAACTGCCTCCCTTGTATTTATCTGCACAGTGATAGCTGTCTGACTTTGCAGGTTGGGCTGCTGTGGATTTTGGTATCCCAAAGAGAAATTCCCAAGCGGATGGTGATGCTGCACTTCCTGCATGGCAACCACTGCACTAGTATGATTTGGGAATGTCATTCCCAATCCTCATAACTGCCCCACAGTAGGATCATAAAATCATAGAATGGCTTAGGTTAGAAGGGCCCTTAAAGATCATCTAGCTCCAATGGCCCTGCCTTGGACAGGGTTACCACCCACTAGATCAGGCTGCCCAGGATCCCATCCAACCTGGCCTTGAATAGTTCTGTGACCTCTCCACTTGCTTACCATAGTGCTTTGACCATTAAGGTTCCAACATGGAAAAAAATTCTTGCAAGGGCTGTGACCTCTCAGTTGGGCAGTCTGCTTGAGTGAACAGAAAACAAAACGTTTCCTAAAGGAACCAGGACACAACTGAGAAAGAATGAGCAGAGAGGAAGCAAGTTTTACTTGAACAAGGGAAATAACATTTAAACAGAGAATGGAAGAGAGAAGAGCAAGACTTAGCGCCTCTCATTTATTAGCAAGGACCAGCTGCTGTTAGGAGAGTGAGTGCCGCCTGCTGGCATGCATGGGGCTGACCCAGCCAGGACTCCTGGCTCCTGCTTGTGGCTTTGCCACCAGCTTTCTATTTGACCCCAGAAAATCGATCAGAAATTAGTTTTCCAAATTCATGTTCCATGGGAATTGGGCACATGAGTGCTCCCACTGCATCTCAAACTTTCTTTTCTTTGCTGTATCCCTCCTTGGAATGAGTATATTAAGACCTACCTACCTAGTAAAGCTGCCATGAGGTTAATTTAATGCTTGTAAAATAATTTGATCTTGGGGTAGAGGATGCTGTGTAAACGCAATATGTTCCCATTAAGAAGATCCAGGCAGAAGTCTCTAGTAAGGCCACAGGAGAACAGTGCATCTCTGTGTGGAGAAGTGTAGGACAATCAGGTGAGGTGGAGCGCTTTCAAATGACTCTTTTTCCCCGATGAAAAGCAGTAAAACAGGGGTAGACTGTTGCAAATGAGCAGAACACTAAAATATTCTGCCACTCACACATATATATATTTATACATATATATATACATTCATATATATATCAAAACACATAAATATATATATATTTAACCTTCCTGTTTTTCTTCCTGGTCTTAATGAGCAAAGATGACTGGATGCCTAAACATAGCCTTCGTGAGCTCTTTGACTGAGGAGGGCTGTGCTCCACCCTTCTCCCTCTTTTCTCTCCTCATTATCAAGGTTTTTCTTTCCATATCACAGCGAACTCTCCTTTGCCTTTCTAGCACCTGCACAGTCTCGTAGTAAGCCGCAATGCACTTATTCAATCCTACCTTAAATGTCCTGTCTTTTATCTCCCAAGCTCACTATCTGGATAAGGTAGTGAAAGGTATGCTCTTCCTTCCTATTTTTCCTATTGTCTTTGTGGTTTTCTTTTTTTAAATGCATCGTGAACATGCTGTGTTGAGGTTGCATCTCTTCCTCATCATCACCGAAATGCTCCCTAATGTCTGGAAGGGTGAACTTTCCAGTCATTTAGGTAGGAAGTACCTTCGTAAGTGGTGTGATCCTGTGTTAACATCGTATCAGTGTTCCTACCCTTCCCTTGTCCCTGCCCTCCCCTCCAAATCATCTCTCATCCTCACCCCTACTACCCAGGTAAGGCAAGTCAGGAGGAAACAAATACATCAGGAGCCCTATACAGTGATGTGTTGTAATCAATTGCCTATGATCCATTTTGTAACAAGCAGGTGAGTGTGCTTTCTGTGTGGAGTCTTCATATTTTTGAGCCATGACTGCCAAGTGTTGCATGGGAACTTTGAATAATTATATATATATATATATAAAAATACAAAATGTTATGGCCTCAAAGCCTCTAGATACACAAATTAACAAATTCTATTGAAATTAGTGGTGTTCTATCAATATACCCTATAAAGAAATCCTACCCTATTTTTGAAAAGTAAAGCAAGTTTACGACCCAGGTCTCTTCTCAGTGGCGAAAATATGGTATTGAACTGCTATGGAGCAGAGGTAGTGAGAGCTTAGAAAAATCTCAGTTGTCTATTAATCAGAGCAACAAGGTAAATTAATGTAGGATTTTAAAATAAAAATAGTTTCACTTAGCTTTCAAAGAACATTGACGTAGTACACATGTACTGAATGCAACAGTCTGACAGTAAATATGATTGGGTTGGACACCAGTATCCTTCTACATGGCTTATTTGACACTAACAACAACACAGTGCTGACACCATGCAGCATCATATGTTCGCTGGTTAAACAAACCAAAAAATCAGGTTGAACAAATCAGTTTCTTCCATAGCGTTACTCTCCTTTTCAGGTTGTGAGCAATCAGGAATAGCAGCTGTGAGAAGCTGATGAAGAAGGACAGCTATGCCAAAATATTTGTCCGGTGAACAGTTAGAACAAAATCTGCCATGTAAAGCTCTTATTGTGTGACAGGCAACGTAGTTGCCCTGTTGAGTTCACTTCTCTGGATGAATTTACAATCTAATGTTTCATGTTCTCATTGTGGCTTTAAAGGAGTTTCAGGTACAATTGCAAACAGGGAAAAACTCTGAGTAGACAAATATTAATGATAAGGGAATGTCCAGAGTTTAATTAACAAGACTTTTATCTTTGGTCTAATGCACAGCAAACAGCAATTTTCCTTGAACCTGTTTATAGATCAGTGGATTATTCAGTGGTAGTTTTTTTCTCATTGCTTAACATCAGTGAAATGTGCTTGACTTGACTTAAACCAGGAGAAAAATGATAGTCTCCTTCTTAGACCAAGGAAAGAGGGCCGCTTTCTGTACTCCTACAGAGGAACGGTGACATTCGTAGAGGAAGGTATAGGGCGGCAATAGGCTGTGTGAGCAGAACCTCCTGGTGATGTTCCACATCTCAGTGTTTTGCATTTCAAAACCCCAGGAGTCCTCCTTTTCATCTCAACTTGTATTGGAGAGGGCCAGGTGAAAAGACAAGCACCAGAAGGATAGAACACAAGTAACTGGTCTGTAGAGCTTGTGCGCAGGGATCTTCAGTACTCATTTGCCCATTCAGTGACTCAGTATTTTTTAGTAAGTCTTGTGTAGCTGTCACTTCTCCTTTGGATAGCCTCTTAACTCACCTTTACGCCCAAGAATAAAGATACTTTATATGTAGGGAGTGCTGCAAGTGGGTAACAGCTTAGTCAACATGCTAAGAACAACCATCATATCTTACAGTACACGGCCTCTTTTGGAAAGGTTAGCAACAGCTGAAACATTAAAAGTACATGCTTTTTACTTGGCTAACTTCATGGCGTGCATTTTTCAAAACTAAATTACTCATGCTCTTTTGGCTTTCTTAATTATTAACATCTTTTGGGTTGAAATCCCTTCCCAGTAATCCCGTGTTGTCAAGGGTGAGCCTGATTTACTGCTGGGTCTTTCCTACAGCTTTACAATAAACCAGTAAATCAGACAAGATATGGAATTGTGTCTAAGTTGGAGGGCAAGTTTCAAGAGCGAACGTCAGTGTGATTAAGCCAAGAAGCTACAACTAGGACTGGAATAGAGTGCTCCAGTCTAAGGCTTAATTAATAACAGTGATGCTTAAAATGAAAATAGGTACCTAATATTAAAGATGTATGGTTTTAGAGAGAGCTCCTCCATCCGGAACTGCCAAAACATCCGTATATTTAATTTCTATTGCTGTTGATCCATTGACACACTTAAGAAGTAACCACATTAATGCTGTAGTGAGAAGGATAACAGCTAGTCTGAAGTGTAGAGACTCAACAGCCGCATCCGTCTGAATTCAGGGATGACTGCAAGGTCACTTCTTTGTTCTGAGGAGCAGTGAGAGCCCAAAGTCAGTTCCTCCATTTCTGCAGTCAGAAACAACAGGAGCTCTGGCAAATCACTTCTTCATCTTTCAGGAGCCATCTGATGAAAGGTTTCTTGATACCCACCAGCTTAGGAGCTGAGTGTTTTTCAGGACAGCTTATTAGGTTTTTGTAATCTATAGAGATCCCTTGATGCTTCGCTCATCCCCTTCAGTTCCACAGAACTTAGAATCATAAAATCATTATGGTTGGAGATGATCTCTAAGATCATCTATTCCAACCATAAACCTCTAGCCCAACTTCTGCAGATATCTTACTGATGTTTGCTCTCAAGCTGCAGATGTTTGCATCTTCTCGTGTTCCATTCAGCCGGGTTCCACTCATTCCAGAGCCGCTCATCTATTGAGACTCGCTAGAACATCCATTAAGAGCTCTTTCTTACTGGTGAGAGAGGACTGACAAAAGTAATAAAACCGTCATCCATCAACACTTTAAGATCAGAAATAGGAAAGTTTTATCTTTTAAGTCCAATTTCAAGTGACAACGAGCCTTAACATGAAAAAAATTGCCATTAAACATTGCTTTTCATTGTACTAATTAGAGAAGGCCTTAACTGTACAGTTCATTAAGAGCAGACCGTTTTATCACCAATCTTAATCTTAAAAGTGGCACCATCATTCCTTACTCTGTTGACTGTCTCCTTCGACACGTTTTTCTTGGGGAGTTCAAAATTTGTCCACTTTTTGTAATGCTTCCCTGCTCTGTATTCTCTCTTGCATGGCAGACCTGACGCCTTTGTGAATGCCTCACAGTATCAGCCGTGCTTTCATGTGCTTCGGTTGAAAAGTCACATAAAAGGCTTCTTCCCCCTCAGAAAGCTCCATTCATGTATTTAATTATCTCAGTCACCCAAATACAGTTAATAGACACAAACAGGAATACTGGATCGTTAGTGACTCTAGCTATGAGCAATCAGAGCTGCAATGTTGTCATATAATCCTAGAATCCTTTGAGTTGAACCCCAAAAGATCATCTAGTCCAACTCCCCTGCGTGGTGCTATACATCTGGGAAGGTTGAGCCACCCTGCTGTGTTGATGATGTTCAGAAGCACTTTGGAGGTGCAATGATCTTTTCCCTTTATTACGCAGAACAGGTGAAATGGGTAAACTTAGTTTGTGTCACCTTTTCTACAAGTGCTCTGAAGAGCACTCTGTGGAATGTAGAATATTGTATGTTCTACCTCTGTAGTGCTAGGGATGGTCAAGTTTGTATGCAGCAGAACTGTTCAGAAATAGTAATACTTTCTAAGTCCATTCTGCTAGATACATTGACCTGCGTATCTATATTATCTTCTAACTCGCTGACACTAGGAGTCCTCTGACAGCACTATTAAATTGTGTTTTCTATTCATGAATTCCTTTCTCATTACTTGAAACCTGTCTGTTCTCCTACCATACTACCACGCAGCACAGGTACAATTTAGTCTTCACAGCACTGATACTTTCCTTTAACTTTTGTGTTCATGGACCTGTGAAGAAGAGGTCATTTCATTGGAAATAGCTGTCTACGACTCCTTGGAAGAGATTTTTCTCGTTAGGAACTGGAGTTGTCTCTCTTTTTGATGGGAGGAGGCAGACTCACTCTCTAGGCTGGGAAGATGGAAAGGCAGTGGGTAATGACGTTACAGAGGGAGTCATCCCTCAGTAGGTACCTGCAACTTGTATCTCAGCTAGAGACTAGATTCCCTTAACAGTCAAGAAGGAGGAGTGGGCACTTTGTGAAGACATAATCTTACAAGATACTCTCTTCTTTCTCTCCTCTCCTGAATGGTGTTTTACCTCTGTCTGCCTTCTGACATGGTTGACTCTGAGTCCAGTTGAAGAAGTTTCACATGGAAGTCCATCTGAATAGTCCAAAACCCATCTCATGCATGGATGAGGGCAACCCCATTGTACAGAATTTTATATAAATGTGCCAAGCTCCATAGATACATCAGTGAGGCTTCTTTGCCTTAATCATCCTACTGGGAGGTTATTCCAAAACTGTATTCCTTTGATCCTGACAAATGTGGTTGTGTTTTTTTTTTTTTCCCTTTCTAATTTCCAGCCAGAAATTATTCATGCTTGGTTTAGGTCCATTTGTTCTTATGCCAGCATTATTCTCTTTAGCTTAAATAGCTGTTTTCCTTCTCACTGTTTATCTGTTTCATGAATTTGTGGAAAACAATGATAATCTTTTCAGCCTTCTCTGTGCTAAAGTGTACAAATCAAACTCTTCTCATTTCCTCTGAGGCAGGAGGTGCCTCTATACTAATTATATCAGACATTTTCTGCCACTCCAAAACCTCTCCTCCCTAAGCTTGGGAAAGCAGAGGTCATTCAGTAGTCCAATGTTAACTCCTCATTTATACAGTTGTTTTTTTTTACCAATACTTGCTGGACACTTGTCACATGAGATATCTGAAGATCATTTATTAGTTTTTTTCAGTTTCACAGAAAGCAATCAGTTAGTGCAGTACTTTTTTGTCTAATAAAGTTAGATGTAGTAGTAAGGAACATGGCTTAGTGGGCAACATTGGTATTATATGGAGAGCTGGACTAGATGATCTCAGAGCTCTTTTCCAACCTTAATGATTCTATGGTTCTGTGATTCTTTCTTTTGATATCTTCCTTCCAAAAATTAAGAAATTCAAAATGTCCTTAAAAGAAAGAAGTTAAAACGATTTCCCTCTTTTCTCTCTGAATTTTCATTGCAGCCCCAACTTAAACTATTTTCAGCATTTGGATCTACTCCTGTATAACCTGAGACCGAACTCACAAGTCTTTTGTATTTAGCTCCAAGCAAGAACTTCTAAAACCCATCTTCTTCCCACTCCAGAGACTAAACCTTACTTGTTGGGTTAGAAGTCTGGTGCTATCCAGCCTTTCTCCTCTCTTACTTCTAGAGCGGTCTCTTCAATTTCTCATCGCCCAACTCTCTTAGATTCTCACTTCACTCCCATCCAAGACAACAGTACCGCCCCTTTTCAAGCAATGTCCTGGTCAGTCTCTGCAGTGGTAAGATAGAAAAGAATTTTTAGGATAGGTTATGAAGAGTCCAATTGATGCAGTATAGCAGAAGATCATGAAGTGTGCTCAGTGATGGTGCAATATTGTCATTGCAGAATTGAGCTGCCAACTACTGAAGTGATGCAGAACACACATAAAGTGATTTCTTCAGCTTTTTTTCAGAGGCTTTTTGTCTAGACACATTTAATCTGATTTATAAAGAGGGGAAAAATGGCACATCCCTGCTGTCAGGATGGTCCCATTCAAATGGAATTTATCAGCTCCAAAGTGAGATTACCTACCTGCCTATGTAATTTTAGCAAGTCCTTTTAACAAGTAATGCGATTCTTCCTCTGATCTTCCAAAGCAGCTGAATGCTTGCAGCTTGTACTGAGAGTGAGTCAAGGGAACAAACTAATAAATTAGCTCCAGCGTGGAAAAAATCACATTAAATGCTTAAAAGTTTGGCACTGTTGTAAGTAAGTGAAGGCACAGTATTAAAACGGAGAACTTCAAGTAGCCTTGCTTATCAATAGCTTGTCTGTAGTGTATAAATACTAATATAATGTATAAATAATGAAGTACACGCGCACAAGCGTGCTCACGCGTGCACACAATTGAGTGCCCCACCTCACACACGTACAGTACACGTTTCAGAAGGTTGGAAACCCCTCAGATGTGTTTGTAAATGCAGAATTTAAGATCTGTCTAAAGGACTTTTCCCTGCTCACTCTGTTCCTTATTCCACTCGGTCCTTGTTAGTCTGCAACCTGTTAGAAAAGCAAGTTTAGCAAAGATGCAAACGTTTGGTTAGTGCAGAGGCATTTCCATACTGTGTTTCCCCAGTGCGGGACACTCAGGTGCGTCCTCAGGCAGCCTCTCATTAATGGAGTGATGGGGTCAACCGAGTGTTACCGCGATGCACACCTTTCAGTGCTCTTCACCACCGTGTCCTTTAGGACAGGATACGTGCATCACTTGTGCGGTTCCACAGGCAAGCCCGCCTTGCAAAGCTGAGGGCTTGAAGGAACTCAGACTACGTGATAGGATTTCACAACACGTATCTGAGCAGAGAGGGCTTTAGAACAGAGCTCAGGGGCCTCAGTTGTGTTCCTGCTTTAATCGGTCCTGCTGGGCGACCTCGACAGTCACTGCAGTGCTTCAGTTTCCTAATCTGTAAAATGCAGCTAGCATTTCTGGCTGCTTCGCACAAAAGACATTTGAGCTCTGCAGGTAAAAAGACCCCAGAGCTGTGTAGGCTAAGCAGCCTCCCTCACGTGGCTGCTTACTGGGGAAATTGCTCTGCTATTTTCCCCCCAAAAAATAAAGGATGGCAATCTCAGCAGGTGGCCATCGGATGCGAAAATCAAACCCGAGTGAGCAGACAGGAAGCACAGGGCTCACCCCCCCCCCGGGTTTAATCACCTGTAATAGGAACATCTGCCTCTGCTGGAGTCTCTTTTTAGTCAGCAGAGAGAAACAGGCGTTTCCAGAGCACGCTGCAGTGTGGGCACCAAACCTACATGAGGGGCTTCCACCATGGGAAAGGCTCCTCAGCTGCTGAGTTATAGGACAGTTATAACAGGGTCAGATGAACCCCTCTCAATATGACTGTAATAGAGAAATTGTGCGTTCTCCAAACATTTTCTAGTGTAGAAAGTGCCTTCCTTTTCATTCTAGCTTTGAATGAGATCTTAGTCTGGCTGAAAACTGCTTTATCCTGTTGAGTGTTAGGAACTTGAACCCCACATGTAACTTAGGTAACCCTAAATCTTGGTCTTACAAAGCAAAGACTTTGAGAGACTCAGGTGGAAGGGTGGGTTTTGCAACCAACGGAGTAGGAAAATCACAGTATATCCCCAAATTCGCTGTTCTATCAGTGCCATCAGTGCACTGGGGAGACAGTATGGGCCCATTCTGACTCCAAACTGAGACAATGGGAAGACATCAAGTGGGAGTGAGCCAAAAGCGAAGGGAAATGGCTGTTTACCAGCCCTTTTCTGGGCTGCATTGCTCTGCCGTTGTGGTGTGTCTGAACGTGTGGCTGTTTGCCTTGCAGAGGGATGCCCTGGCTTGTGCAATGGGAACGGCAGATGCACTCTGGACATGAACGGCTGGCACTGCGTCTGCCAGCTGGGCTGGAGAGGAGCGGGCTGCGATACTTCCATGGAGACGGCGTGCGGCGACGGAAAGGACAACGATGGAGGTAGGACCCGAGCGCGTGTGGCGTGTCAGTGAAGTCTGCCAGGCTGGCTCAGCTGGAGTGGAGTCTAATCCAAAAATTCAAATGGACTTGGGGTGCCAGGCCTGAAGAGGAAGGTTTATTTATCCCCAGATCAAGTCCATATGCCCGAGAGCAGACAGAGGCCGTGTGCTTGCCCTGCCACCCCAGCCAGCCGTGTGGCTCAGCAGTGACACAACGGGACCATGTCAGACAGCACATGTCCCCGACTGCTCCAAGTTTGGCCTCACCGCCTGAGGTTTTCATCAAGGCTCCTCTGTAGGTCACTACTGACTTGGGATGAATGTTTTGCAGTAACTGAGAGGCTTCAGTGACTGATCCCCATGCCCACAAGCCATCCAATCCCTCTCGAACCATGTTTTATTGATTACAGTTCCATATGTAGTGATGTCAGGCATGTGAATAATAGCCCTGCGTAATGCAAACTTAATATTCAGAGTTATCTCATTACAAAGGAAACCCTGGCGCAGTGTGAAGGTTTGAATTAGAGGGCAGGAGATGAGATATTAAATTTAAGGCATAAGGGAGGCCGCATAATTTGTTTTGTTGTCACTCAGCAAAAGGCTTTGTAAACCACAAGTCTGGACCAGGACCCAGACTGTGAAGCGGAGATTGTATTTTGCAAGTTTCTTTTTTATCATATTCACAAGAACAGTACAGTTAAAAAAAAAAATAGGCAGCCAAGACCGTGATTATCTGCTTCACAGCAACTGGGATTTTGATTGAATATTTAAAATACTTCTGCACATCTGGAATGGCAAACGGACCAAATTATCCCTCTGGAAAAGATGGAAAAATTTGGAGGGCCATATAAAGAACATACACAGGGAAACAAAAGTCTCTTCTTGCCTCACTGGAAACTGAGTATCGCCGTACGCCCCTATGTACAGAATTCTCAAGGCAACAGTAAAGTTCAGTATGTCAGATGTGTAAAAATATGGCAAACAGAGCCAAGGACAACCCTGGTTTCCCTGGAAAAAATAGCCAACAGAGTAATCCAGGCTAACAGACAAGGTAGACCACATCTGCATAACGTCAAAAAGAGCGTGACCAGACTCTGAGCAGGTTGGTGAAACACTGTCTCCTCATATCTCCAGGTTCAAGGTGCTAACCTTGCAATGAGGTTGCCCATTAAACAAGCAGTTTGTGGTCTCACCAGCAGGTGTAGGATAGACAAAAGGCACTGAGATGTTTACGGGTTAGTGCACGTCAGCTGCTTACCTTTATTTGGTGAGCTTGTGTGAAACATGGGCGTACACAGCAAGAGCAAAGCAACTCACAGGTTCTAACTTACTACCTTGTGACAGCTTATGCATGTGTTGGAGCTCATAAATGAGTGTTGACCTTGCTTTTGGTATGCTAAAAATTCTTATGTACATGGACACTGTACATTACAGCTTACAGATAACCATGTAACACACTATGCTATTTCCTTTGATTTTGCTACTGCTAATGATTCCTGTCAGCTGGACAGAGGAAGAGGTATACATTTACCTTCTTGACCTGATCTTTATAGATTTTTGTGGATCATTTGTGGGTTGAAATCTAAAACTTCAACTTCCAAGATCAGTAGTGGTGAGGATTTCTGCTTTGAAGCCTCAGTTCCTTGTTCAGCACAGGGATTTGAATAGGTTTACCTGGAGTGGGGAAGAAAGGCTGATTCTGGACCTGTGTCCCAGCTGCCATACTGACCTCCAGTAAGAGAGCTGGAGATATGTGTAGAACACAGAGTAATTTAGGTTGGAAGGGACCTCCAGCAGACATCTACATCGAGCCCCTGGTCAGAACAGGTCTAGTTGCTCAGGGCTGTGTCCAGCTAATTCTTGAGCGACTCCAAGGATGGAGATTACGCTTCTTTGTGCAGCCTGCCCCTTTATATGACCACCTGCACAGTAAACATTTCCCTCCTAATATTATTACCTCCTCTAATTAGAATTTCTCATGTTCCATCCTAATGTCTGCTGCCTCATGTTCTGAGTCATCCTGGAGTACTTCAGCTGGCTTCTAGCCTCTCCTTCACAGCAGCTTAGACCTCCTGAGCAGCATATATACGTGTTTCATGTGTGACAGCTGCTTTTGGGATTCTCAGCTATCCCGAGGCAATCCAGTGACAGCGTACACCTGTGTTTAGGAAGTAGAATTGAGTCTGTATTCATTGCAAACACTTTGTCACCAAAGAGATCATACCTTGCACAACTGCAGTGTTTTCCAGAGCGCTGAAAAGATGCAGGCTGTGCAGCCTCTTGAAAGAGCAGACAGTGAGGGTATAAACACACAGAAGAGGCTTTTCCCTTTTTGGAGGTCCTGTTACAATATCTTGAGTGATGCTTGCACTGAGCTGGAGTAGGGTGTTTTATTTGACTGTTCACCAGAAAGGATTTCAGGGCTATTGCTGAACTTATCTTTGTATGCACATGCATGCAGGCAGTGGAGATGGCAGTCATTTCATGCAGCTTTGGAAGCCAGACATCCGAGCTGGTTACCACACGTACTACCAGTGGGGAGAAACAGCTTTACAGCATCATCTCCCTGAGTTGTTTCAGATATCACCTACTTTTGCTTGATGAACGCTGCCCTTCAAGTCATTTTCCACTAAAAACAGCGTCACTTGAGGGCAAAGAGCACAGTGGTATTTCGGAAGAGCAATGTGAGGCCGTTCGCATTAAGGGTCTCCCACTCTGCCTGAGCTCATCGGAAGCCGGTCCCACGTTGTGGTATCGTGTGTCTGCTAATCAGGATCCCTGCAGCAGGAAATACCTCAGGATAATGGGAGCTGAAGTCAGAACCTTTTTCATCACATCCCAGCCTAATCATACCCTGAGGGAGATGGGTACCAAATTACAGGGCGTGCTGGCCACTTAAATCTGGAGGCTGTTCAGATAAACAATAACAAGCAAAGCAGAAGTCGCTCAGAGAGAAACTCAGTGAAATGTAATCTCTGTTCAGGTTAAAACAAGGTGTCTGGGAGAGCAGTTCCCTCTCCACACTCAAGTGTCATTTGTCAAAACCGACACTTAGGTTTCACACCCAGGCCTACTTTATTTACACTTCTAAACGTGAAGTCCATCAGCTTGAAAGGAGTTGTGGCAAGTAACAGAGAGCAGGCAATCATCCAGCACCAGTCAAGGGAAAACAGTGCGGTGACAGAGCTTTAACAGTCTGTGTAAAAGACTTGGATTTTCAACATTTGACCTCAGAAGGTGCTGCCTGTATTGCAGCAAATAAGAGATGTTTCCTTAAGATGGGCCCTGAAAGGTGCTTCTTGCCTCTCTTTGACAGAAAATAGCATCTATTCATGGCTGCAGACTCTCAGTGGATAGTCCTGAGAGCAGTGGTCCTGAAGGGCCCTGTCTCACCGCACACAGTGTGCCCTGTCATGTGCTTGAAAAGCAGAAAGTTTAAAGGTTTAAAAGACCGTGGATATTAACTCCTGTGACAAGTCCTAGAAGTGAAGTTAATGGCATTGACTAAATACTGAGAACAGGCCAAAGATGGGCTCCATTGCACTCGTAGGCTCCTCCATCAGGAACAGAGTATGTAGAATAGCAGAGGGAAAGACGAGAGGATATTGTTCACTAACTCATAGATATACCCGTGAGCAGTAAAGCTGTCTTAACTGTCTTTGTTCCAGAGACATCAACAGTGTGACTCCCTCCATACTCAGTCAGAGAATTGCCCAATTCACAGTTTCACTGTCCTGAAACCGTGAGAGATCTACAAAGGTAACTTTGAGGGCTTAGAGCCTACTGGTTCTTTCAAAGTGGATCAGGCATCACCCATCCTTTCTAGATTCCATAAACCTCCTGTTCTCTTCTTCTGCAAGAACAGTAATAGTGAAGCTTCTACCCCTCAGTTCTTACCTTATTCTTGATGACTACACACAGTGCATTCAGCCAAGCACAAACGCAGGGTTCCAATGTACACGTGGCCCTGTTTGGCCTTAGCAGGTTCAGTTCTGTGCTCCACCAGGTGCTAAGAGCTCAAAGAGGGAACAACTCTTATGCTTTCCTTACCTCCATCCTCCTAACAGTTGCTTTCAAACCTAAGTCGAAGCAACCAAGCCACTGCTTGTAGCATTTTTGCCTTTCTTTTACTGCCTTGAGTATTACCTATTGATGCCACTCTCACTTCAGGAACTATGTAGTTCTGCCATAGCCACACTTGAATTACCAGGACTGAGTTCTCTGATATGTCTCAAACCTTTTTGTTTTACTGCATCACAGTCCGTTCATGTAACTCCGCAGAGTGATGCTTCATGCCTCGCTTGCCCCACACGAGGATCAGGTAGTGCTTGTAGTAAGGTGGAGACATGCATAATGCTTTGGGATGGCAACATTTCCAGTTTTTTGGCAAGAGGAATTTTGGCACTGCGCTTTGGCCTTCTTAACACCCCTGTGCCCACCATCTGTCCACCACATGCCAAATAACGTGTTAGAGAGCTGGCAGGAGCCTGCAATGCTCTGTGCCAATGTGTAGGGTTACACCTGAAGGCAGTGGCAGGGTTATAGGGGGAATTGAGTGGGATCCAAGAGAACCCCAGAACGCAGATCTTTATATATGCAAATGCATGAGCTGCAGACAAGGTGATGGGATGCTTTCAGATTATTTCTTTCCTTTTGCACACTGTTGCAAACCTTTCCTTCATGCGGGTGAGGCTTTTATAGCCCAAGAAGATCGTCTCCTGGGCATGCTATGGGAGCTGTCTGCTTCCTCGAAACCGTAAAAAATGATGCATTAATGCACGAGTTGCATTTACAGAGGGAAGTGTTGAGATCTGAACGCACCTGGGAAAACAGCCACGGTAAATTAGCATTTACCATCACTGATAGATCCAGTCAAACAACAGGGTCATGCTGGAGGAACCGCAAAGCACTTCTAAAAAGATGAGAACGCTTGCTGTACCTAAAGAGATTGACTAGCTGCTATCACCTAGCTCCTCTTCCTCTATTTTCTGATGACTGTTAATCAGCCTTTCCTCAAATAAGGGAGCAACATGACACGTTCACGTTTTCAGGTTTCAGCAGCTCGCTGATCCTCTGTTGGACGGTAACACTTGTGTATCACCTGCTGCTGGTTGTTAGCACCGGGGCTGCCAGGAGAGCGGTGCGAACCTGGGCACTGCAGCATCCAGAGGCACGTTGTGCTGTTAGCAAGGATGATGCGCTGTGAAGGGAGTGTCTGGCAGTGGCTGTGGCTTGTCTTGGCAGCTTGGGAGAGTTCCTACTCCTTGTAGCTGTTCCTTAATGAAATTCCTTCGGTGAATAGATTCAGAAACACTGAAAACATTCCCTTTTTTCAAAATAAATGTTTCATTTTCTACTGAGATGTAAGAAAATGGCAGATGGAAGGAAGCACTGCTGGTATACAAGATGTAACAAAAGCTGACACGAACCCTTTTCAGTAAAGACAGGCTCGAACATGCATTTTGCAAGGCCTTTCTGCAATAAACTTAAAAGAGCTTGGGTGGCTGTTCTGACAGAAGTTCAAAAAAGCTCTGCCAGAGCTCTGCTTTAGCACTTGAGGCAAACTCTTGCCTCCCCTTTGGGGCAGAAATTCCCCTTAGAAACCTAAGGGTTTGCCTTTAAGTGTGTCAGGTCACACACTGTCCTGGGTGCTTAGAGTGCACGGCTGCTTTCCTTTTGATGAGGACTGGAAAACCATGCCTGTGTCATCTGAGTGATCTGAGGCTTCTTTTCAAGGCATGCGAAGGTGATTTCTTGACTTGCCCTGGTGTCAGTCAGCAGAATATGTTAGGATGAACTTCTCAGCATTAGTTTAACACTTACTGCACTTTCTAGAAATGCGAGAGACCTTGGTGCAAAGAGTTCTCAGCTAAGAGTATCTCATCTGTTGAGGGTGCAAACCCATTGCTCCTCCACTCTTTTCCAAAGCTCAGAGTCCCTTTTTCTCAGAGGTGCGTTGTCTCCTGAAGGATGCAGCTTCAGGTACAGCACTGCTTGGCTACTGATCACTTTAAGCAACCTCTACTTTCTGCAGCATCTGAATATCAATCTCCTCCGCTTGGAAGGGCTCTCATGTCTTCAGCATCTTCTGGAATTTCACTCCAAACGTAGGTTGCTTGTTTTCTGTGTTGCTTTTGGAGCTGGTCAGGGGGCTGTGAGGAAAAGGCTCTGCCCCGGAGGGCAGCGGGCATGGAGCAGGCTGCCCAGGGCAGTGGGCATGGCTCAGAGCTGCCAGAGCTCAGGGACTGTTTGGGACCACACTCTCAGACATCAGGTTTGGGTTTGGGCGGCGCTGTGTGGAGCCAAGGGTTGGGCTCAGTGATCTTTGTGGGTCCCTTCTGACTCAGGATGTGCTGTGGTTCTGTGACTCTAGTGCAAAGGTAACTCCCATTGCTAAAAGTCTGTCTAGAGCAGGGAAATCCCATGAAGCCAGCTTCAGCAACACAGCAGTGATCTGAGAGATTCTGTAAACTTGTAGACTCTAACCACAATATTATATATAAGCCATTATCAGGTTTATGGTCAGCTAGTAGTGATGATTGTGTGTTTTCTGTCATTTCCTTCTTCCGCTCCATTCCCTTCTCTTTTTTTTCAGATGTTCTTTAAACAAGAACATAGCGCTGGCTTAGGATGGACTTTCTGCATGATACTTCTGTTTTCTGTAGTGCCTGGCACTGCAGGGCTCTGTTTCTGCACTAAAGCCCAAGGAGTGCTGCAGTACAAATACATGATTGCTATTACATATGACTATATGATTTTGAATCTGCGAATATTAGGGAAAGATGCGAGGGCAATTCCTTTCCCAGGGAGCCAGCAATCTAATTTATTTAGGATTCAGCTAGTGAGAACCTTATTTAAGCAAAATTAGAACAGAGGAAGTGGAATAGAAGGAGCTAAAAGAACAGTAATACCTAACATGATCACAGAGACATTGCTGTTGTTCCTTACATTTGTATTGTGTTTCCTTTTGATTCCTCACAGCGGGCCCAAAAGCTGCACCTCTTTTGTTGAATAGGTAAAACTGTTCTCTGCAAAGCCCAAAAGGAAAACTTATTAATTCCCCAGGTCCAGGGGAAGTAAATTAAGTGTCAGTCCTCAGCTCAGGGCAGAGCATCATTACTTTGGTAAGCTGTTCTGAACCCAAGCATTCACATGAACAATAACCTGTGTTTTCTGCAGAAATACTGAGACATCCCTTTTGTCTCTGTTTTGGGAGAGTTCAGACTGATGCTGGAAGGGTAAAATCTGATTTGCTTAAGGGTGAGGATAACACATTTTTTTAACTGTACATCTGAATGCCTTCATTTTAAACCCTCCCCATACAAACTCTCCTATTAATGCATCCAAAAGCATCACAGGGCACTGCAGTGTCCCCATGAGAGGTGATACTGTTGATGGTGAGTGATACAGGAAGGAGAGGGAAAGGCAAGAACTGGATGAGGTGAGAGCCTCAATTATGCATATAATCAGTGCATCTTATGCTTTCATTGGTAATGAAAATATGCATGAAAGGCAGTGTATTTTTACTGTTCTTTTCTTTCCAGTCCCCAGAACAGCTTCACACTGAGCTCTTCCCACTGCAATCAGTGGCAAAAATCTCTCATCCTCTTCTGCAGGAGCAATCCTTGAGTTTGTCATGTACTCTCTATGTACCAACAGGTCTGTCCCTACCTGTGGCCTGCCTGTTCCATCCTGACACTTGACATGCAGCACCTGTCAGAGCCGGCTTAAACACATAATAACACTCCCAGATGAAAGTTATTTGCATTCTGTTGTTGATGTTAGCATGACAGATTTTTGTTGCAGCATCCATAACTCTGTAGAAATGCTCCATTATTCAATCTCAGCGAGCTAAGACGCTGCCCATTAAATCAGCCAACACAATTGTGGGGCCATGAAAAGTCACAGCTAATTTGAAATTTTATTAGCTCTCAGCTGATCTTGTTTACTGCAAAAGCAGTCTCTCAAAACCAGTCCTTTGCTTCATGCAAACCTCTGCTCCTGGATGCTTTGTTGGCACTGCGTGGTGGTGGTTGAGGGACTTGGAACCCGGATTCCTGTGGGATTTGTGAGCACTTTGCAGCCAGCAAGTGCAGCAGCAGTCCATGGAATGCAGGGGTAGTGGCCCTTTGCTGCCAGAGAGTACTTATTTTGCAGGCTAATAGTGGCTGTGACCGTGACAATTAGTTTTTCTTCTGAAGAGGAGCTTGTCACGTAGTTCAGAGGTAAGCCAGAATATCTGCCTCTCCTAATAAGCAGTGGAGCTCAATGGGCACACTCTTTTTCCTGTCAGTTAATGGCTGGTTTTGTGTGCTTGGTTCTTAATCCACTCCTAGCAAAGGAAGCTTTAGGGGAAGCCGGAGAGCCTGGAAGTGAGGGCTTACATGCAAGAAAACGGTCACAAAACTGCTTTAGTTACTTCTCTGCCTGCCCCTTCCTTCATGTCCCGTGCAGCCACCCACCTGGGAGATGTGCTTCTTGCCATACAAACCTTGTTTCTACCATAACACATCTGGAATAGGTTCCATTTGTTTGTTGGCGGTTTGGGTGTTTGTTTTGTATTTGGCTTGGATCCATCAACTCACTGTGTGGTAGATAGCAGAGATCATGAGATGCTTTCCTCCAGTGCCCCTGAGTCTCCCATGAGACACAGCCCTGACTCTCCACACCAACCCCAGCAGCTCCAGCTTTTCAAAACCGCCTGATGGTTTGAGGTGGCTCTTGAAACACCACGAAGGGCATGGCGTTCAGAAAGTGATGGGCCACAAGCAGTGTCTGAAAGCCGCGTAATTTTAGGTCATCTGAAGTTTGGCGTCCAGGTGAGTATTTTTAGAAGACAGTTATGACACTGAGAAACTCATTCTGAATAAGGACAGCATTCAGATCCGTTGTCATGATCTACCTTAGCTGCCCCAGTTGCTACAGTCGCAGTGTTTAAAGAAGAAGTCAGGATGGCAATGACTGAGAAAAACTGCAGCTTCTGCAAACCCAACCTGGCCCCGTCCTCTGCAAACAGAAAGAAATTGATGTGAGCTACACACTGGTGGCAGGCAGTCAGAATGCATCCCTCTCTGTCTATGCACTCCAACTCTTATTAAGAGTACAGGGCAAAAAGCTGATGTGGGGAAGATAAGAAAAGATGTTTGAGGACATGAGGTGAAACAGCTGTCTGCAACACCGGTAAGAAGTGTGCTGAAAATATCTCAAAGATGTAAAAATTTCCTTTAGGTGGAAATACAAAGGAACACAAGATGGCTTAAAGTCTGACACAGTAACAGACCTCTGAATTCATTTGTTTAATGCAAGGTATCCATGGTTGAATCTGTTTCTAGAGGGGCTCTTTGGAATTGCTTGTTGCATCCAACCCCATTCAACATTGTTAAGTGTAGTTTAAACCTTTCCTGATAAAATCTTTGTGTTACCATATATCATCATATCGTGCTTGATATGGTGATAAATAAATATCCAGATCATTTCGATATGGAGTGATCTGACTCATATCACTGCATGGTCACAATCCAACAAAACGTGTCTTAAGGCAGCAGAATGAAAGGTAATACCCCTGGGAACAAAGCAAGCAGCAGGTGATCCGTATGGGCTTGGGGACTCTGAAAGGCAATGATTCAGAGAAGGATTTAGAGGTCACGGGAGATAATTGTCTCAACATGAGTTGTCAGCGCAATGCTGTTGCTTAATGGGTACTGTGAACCTCAGTATTTAAAAAAAATGCATCCAAAACCAACATAAAAGTAGGGAATTGGTCTCTCTTCTCTACCCAGTATTGCTGCCTCAGTTGTTTCATGTCCAGTGTTGATGGTCCCATGTGAAATCACTAAAAAATCTAGATCCAGCAGCTGGAAAATAAACAAGAACTTTAGTCTTGTTCAGCTGTTCAGAAGTGGGGTTTGAATAGCTTGTTGCTCTGCGTCGCAAGACTTGCACATGGAAAAGGCATCCGATCATGCAGTGCAGAAGGATATTGGTTACCTTGCAAAGGCAAAAAAGCATTTGGTTGTGAGATATGGGAGTCAGACAAATTCAACCTTGAAATAAGGTGCAGTTTCCTAGCGGTAATTAAACATCTGAATGGCTTACCAGGGGAAGTGGTGGACTCACTGTAATCAGATGTCTTTGAAATATGAGATATCTTTCTAAAAGACAGGCTTTAATCCTGTTCTGGGATAGAAGTGAACAGCCTGTCTATAGCAGTCTGACAAGCAGATCAGAGTAGCCTTTGTGACCCTAAAGCACGTTAACTATTGCAAACGCTCTACAAAGCACTTTCAGTCTTGCCTTGGCACAATTCAACAACACATTTGTTGTCTGGTGTGAGGTGCTGTGGGTCATATGGCTGAGGGAACTGGGATGGTTCAGTATGGAGAGGAGGAGGCTGAGGGGGGACCTTATTGCTCTCTTCAGGTCCCAGGTAACAGCAATAGGACAAGAGGTAATGACCTCAAGTTGTGCCAGTGGAGGTTCAGGTTGGATATTAGGAAACATTTCTTCTCAGGGAGAGTGGTGATGCGTAGGAACAGGCTGTCCGGGGAGGTGCACAGGTGATGGAGTCACCATCTCTGAAAAGGGTAGATGTGGTGCTGAGGGACATGGTTAGTCGGCATGGTGGGGATGGAGTGATGGCTGGAAGGAACTTCTAAAGGCCATCTCCCCTGCAATGAACAGGGACACCCACAGCTCCATCAAGTGTTCCAAACCCTGTCCAGCCTGACCTTGAGTGTCTCCAAGGACATGGCATCCACAGCCTCTCTGGGCAATTTGTACCAGCGCCTCACCACCCTTATTGTAAAACACTTCTTCCTTCTAACCCGTCTATATCTCCCCTGATGTGCTTTAACTCTTGCTGTTCTCTATGTCTAATCCAGAAATGGCCTTTCAGTTTTCCAAGCTAACTAAATGTATTGCCCTGAAGATGCTGTTATACAAGTAGCTAAACTCCACTTCAGCTCTTGAGGACCTGAATGGGTCTAAGGTGTCCATGACAGACCTCTAGTGTAATTACCCCCAACTCACTGCATACAGGCCTGAAGCACATTAATTGCAAAGCTCATCTGCAGGCGAGACCTCAGCACTGCCATCATACAAAACACTGTCCTGTGCATCTGCTCTTCCAACATTTCTCTGCTGTTTCCTGCAAAGACAACAGTTGCTTTCTGTCTTGCAGCTTCAGGTCCCCAAACACATTTCTGACGTCTGAAATGGAGACGGTAATGAAGAGGTATGGGGCAGCTGGTTTGCCGTCCTCTCACTACATTGTGTTTATAGTAGAAAACATTATTAATGTGAAGGAGATAATGACAGCATTATATCTTCCTTGAAACTGCAATCGGTGCAGTAACAGTTGGCTTGTTTTTTTTGTCTTCTATGTGTCTTTTTTTTCTAGGGTGTAGCTATAGATAAGCATATTACATCTATGCAGGTCTCTGTTCTGTGAACGGTATCTCAGATTCCATCTGAGATTTGACCTTCCAGAATCCTACTGGCCTAATCAGCTGCAGCGAGTCGTTTTTTTAATGGGCAAATAAAATGTAATTAGTTCTTTTTCATTATCACTAGTCATCAAGAGAGAAGGCAGATGGGTAGATTTTGTGCCCGAGCTGATAAATTTTTGTGGCAATTTTGTGAGGAGTTATAAAGATGTAGCGATATCAGAACAGACAGAGGTAAAGATAATGGATGGGGTTTTGGAAAGCACTTTTGCTAGTCTCCCATTATCGTTAATGGTAGGTGCAGGGCACTTGTGGAAATGGCTCACTGTGTGTGTGCTCATGTGCACAGAGCAGGTATTCCTCCCACTTTGACCCACACGTAGACTGGAAGCTCTGGGAGCACTGGACAGGCTTTTTTCTGGCTTTCTTTCTAAGGGTGGCCGCATGAGATGGTGTTGCAAGTGATGTTTTATGGCACTAAAATCTTCCAAGAATGGAACAAGTATAACTCAGCAGAATCTTAGCGCATGATACGTAAGCCATCATGAGTACTGCAAAAGTAATAACTGGTCAGATTCTCATCCTATGTGTGTTATAGTAAATTCAAAGCAGTGCCAATCACATTAGTGAAAGGGCTTCTAATTCACACTGGTGTAACTGGGATGAAACTGAAGCTCATGGTCTGTAATAGTGACAAACTGGTTTGTCTTAGTTTACCGCTTCCTTGACATAGAAAATGCATTATCCTGACAATCACAGAATCATAGAATGGCTTGGGTAGAGAGAACCTCAAAGATCATCAAGTATCAACCCCCCTTGCCGTGGGCAGAGTTGACACCCCTTAAATCAAGCACTAGTTCACATTGCCCAGGGCCCCATCTAGTGCCTGACAACTCCAAATCTCATCCCACTTCAGGAGGAACCTACCCTCCCAGGACAGTTTTGTTCTCCAAACACATTCATTTCTTGCTGAAGTTGTCAGTAGGATTCTAGCTGCAGAGGTGCTTTCTCTGATATATAGAGCATCCAGCAACTACACTGAGACCGACCATTCATTTCACATAGGTCTTTGAATAGCCATCACGTGGTAACAAATTTCACTCACTATCAATCTGTCTCATTTGAACTGATGATTTGGAAAATCCCCAGAAAAAAAAAGAAAAGAAAAAATCCAGTTCCCTTATCTGCTTTCAAGATGCACCTCAACTACATGCTAACAGCACCTATTTCTAAGTGTGATGATGCCTCACCAAACCTCTTCTGATCTTTCTTTTTGTACTCCCTTTCCTGTCACTGCTTTTTACTAAGCTGTTCGCAATGAACAGTGGCATCTTAAAATGAAGTGGGGAATGCTCCTATGGTGATGGGAGGAAGGATAGTACTGTCTATGTGTTTGATGACTTGGCAGATGTGTAAATTCATTTTAGAGAGTACGTTTGGCAAGCTTTTTTCATGTATGTCCATTGCCATTATTGCTGTTACTTTTAATTTATTGTTGCTGAAAATACAAGATTTGTATCCTGAGAGATTTAGGTTGTCTGGTTCTCTGTATCTGCACGAAATAACTATGACAAAGGCCAAAAGGGACTGAACATGCCCAGCAAAATCTTCGCCTTCTTATCTGTCTAGCCAGAATCTCTAGTGGGTTGGACGTGTAGATCTCTCTGTAGACATTGTAGATACCATGGCTCTCTCCACTGTTGAGTCCTGCTGGACGGACTGTTACCTTTGATGTGATCTAGTTGACCTGCTATTTGTATAGGGAACAGGAGCAGTGTATGAAAGCCATTGATCCATGAACAGAAAAAAAACAATGGAAAAAAGTTGGAGGATTGTGGAGTCATCTCAGTGGCCAAGAGGGGAAATGATGTATCTCAGAATCGACCTCATATATGATTTCTTTAAATCCTGATCTCACGTATGTATGTGTTTTCTCATATACATACATGCTAATTTGTATTTATAGAAACATAGAATCATTAGGGTTGGAGAAGACCACTAAGATCATCCTGCTCAAGTGCTGACCCATTTGATGCTCTTTGTGGACTTTTAAGAGAAAATGCATTGCTCTATGCAAGCGTAAAGTTCACGTTTCTCTATGTATGCATATAAAGAGTTCTTGTGCCCTGAAGTCTGCTCCATGTTCCATTTGCTCTAAAATCTTCCTTGTTCTCCTGCAGATGGCCTGGTGGATTGCATGGACCCAGACTGCTGCTTGCAACCACTGTGCCATGTCAACGCGCTGTGCCTGGGCTCCCCAGACCCCCTAGATATCATCCAGGAGACACAAGCACCCATCTCCCAGCAGAGCTTGCATTCGTTCTACGATCGGATCAAGTTCCTGATTGGCAAAGACAGCACTCACATCATCCCAGGAGATAATCCCTTCGAAGGAGGGTAAGTGAATTATTTTAATTTCTCTGCAGTAGAAGTGTGAGCCACTTGGCCATGGTAAGATGTGGAATGGCAAATTGCTTGAGAAGAAACAGCAGCAAGATGCAGAACACAGGAAAGGTCTCAGAGATGTAGGTCTGTGAAAAATCTGGGGGCTGATGTAATTCTGGTGGATGTCTCCTCGTCTTCATTAGGACTCAGTGATCTTCATGGGTCCCTTCCAACTCAGAGTATTCTGATTCAGGATGTTTTGTGATTGTATGCAAACTTATACTATCCTGTAAGAAAGATGCTTCTCTCCGAGGAGTTACGCATGTCCTTCCTTCTCTAATCTCAAGGAATGAAAGCCATTTATTTGGCATTTTCCAGATGCATTTAGTAAACGGCAGGAGCAGACCTTCTTCCATGTTAAATAGAGGTTTGACAGAGCCAACAGAGAGGGAAACTAACACAGGCTTTAAAATCTATGGCCTCCAGAAGCCTGGAGAAGATCTTACAGCCCAGGGAGGGCTTTTAGAGTGACTTCTGATGTAAACAATCAAGTGGAATATACATTGATTTTAATACTGAGACATTCTTCTTCACTAGATTCCTCATCGAGAGATAGGAACTGGTAAATCATATGTAGCTCATGTCTGTGACTGCGATTCAGGCATTTGTTTAAGAACATGCCTGTCTGTCAGGAGAGACAGTCCCTTTAAAACCATGTGCTTGAAGCAGGACGCCACAATACATACCCTGGGGCATCAGTTTCTTAGATCATTCAATGTCTGCTCCAACTGTTGCCTTTCAGAAGTGGTGACCCTGAGCCACGAGGTGGTTCTCAGCACTTACATTTGAACTCCGCTGAATTCCACCCAGTCATTAACTGCTTACTTTCAGCTTTCCCACGCACAGCAGTGAATAGCTTGGCACTGAAACTATACAATCCTCATGTTCCTGCGGGTAGTTATTTCAGTACTTGCATCTCAGCAGGCCTCTCAGGCCCTTCGGGTGTAAGAAGGTCCCCTTAGAAGAAGGGACATTGCCAGCATCCAGCAGGTACCACCTCCCATGGGTACCACTTCCCACGTATTGACACCTCCAGTGATCTGCAGGCTGACCTCGGATATGAACCACTTGAAGGCATGCCAGTGTCGGGGAACTGGCCTAATGTGATAGTTTCTCTGATTTGTCTCGCTGCCAAGCCCTTCATGAAAGCTAATGGCAATGATTCAGATTAAGGCCAAACTGTCATTTTGCAGCAAATAGTTTCCCTTTGCCGGCGTTCTCAGGATTGCACATTCTGGGTACCGAGCAGCCTAGGCTCTGGACTGAATGCTAGAGCAGTGAATTCTCTGTTGTCCATTGTTGTAATCTGTTGCTCTAAAATCAGGTCACGGAATACAAAATTGTTTGTACTCACAATTTCATTTTCTGATATGTTTAGGGTTGTAGTTCCTCAGTTGAACTCACGGTTGGAAGTCTTCCCACAGTAGACTGCGGTATCAGGGCCACGTATAACTGCCTTATTTGACAACTTATTTGATAACTAAAGGAGGTATCTACATGCATGCGCAATAGCAATTTGCAGCTTCTCTTTAAAGGCTGCTTGCATTCAGCAGCACACAGAGGTTAGGGGGAAAAATGGGAATTTCTCATTCTGTATTGAATTGGCTTCTGGGAGTGCCAGCAGAGAACCAGAAAGAGTGTCATTTAGGGCCACATAAATTCATAAAAGAGGTACATGTGTTTCATAGAACTAATAGTAGATGTCTGTGTAGGAAGGAATTCCTTTCCCTCTGTAATCATTCTGCTAAACGTTCAGGATTCAGAAGGAGCACCTGCTAGCAGAAATGTTTATCCGGCATATAGATTTCTAGAGCGAGGGAATGCAGAGATTCAAATCAATAGGAAGGGGTTTAATGATTGCTTTTCATTAACTACAGTGGAACTAATAAATGGAGCTCCTTGTTCTGTTTAACACAAAGAATTATACAGAGATGGTGATGATTATTAAGGTTGCCATTCTTAAAATATCAACATAGGGTGTATATCACTAAATATGCTCTACAGACTTACCACCTTAGACTGTAATTGTATTGCATCTTTCAAGTTAAAAATCTGACTCATCACAAGAACAATTGCAAATAACAGTAGAAGACTCCAATAAAAGGTGTATTTTCCTATGAGACAGCATTGCAGCATGCAGTCTGGGTTCGTTGGTCTGTTGAATTGCTAAAAATGACATTACATTTTTGGGATGCTATTCCACTGCTGCTGCTGTGGTTCATGAAGTCTTTTCCTTCTTGGTGCCAATAAAGACCATGCATTGCCCAGAGAGCTGTGGATGCCCCATCCCTGGAGGTGCTCAAGGCCAGGTTGGATGGGGCCCTGGGCAGCCTGAGCTGGTATGGGGCAACCAGCCCATGGCAGGGGGTTGGAGCTCACTGATCACTAAGGTCCCTTCCAACCTAAGCCATTCTGTGATTCTATGATTCTGTGGGTCTGTAATTCTCTGATTGCTGGGCATGAGATGTCCCACTTCTGTCCAAGTGCCTGCACCTGCATGGGGTGTGACTGGAGATTGATCCATTCCACTTGCTGTGAGCAGTCCCATAACCACAGGTGACACGAGAGGACCTCTTGTCTGCCACGTGGCTGATGTCATGCAGAGACACCGGTGACATCTTTTAGATCAGAGATTTCACAGACTACACTAGTTAGGAAGGAGGTGTTACCACCACATCCCATCTGCATTCCTGTATGGCCTATGCGGGAAAGGCAGCAGAGTGAAGATGACTGAATACGTATGCAGTGTGTTTCTCAAGCTTCAGAGATGCAGCTTAGCTATCCTTTAGAGAGAACAGCAGTGCAGATCACCTAATGGATACAAATAAGTGAATGCCTCATGACAGCTAGCCTTTGAGTGAATTTATTATTGAATTACACTCCAGCTTTTTAAGAACAAGCTGAGCTGACAAGCTCTCTCACCACTGCAGAGGAAAAAAGAAAGACAGTGATAAATTACCCAGATGGATAAAGGTAAAGACCTTATCTCCTCCAAAATACCAGCAATTATATATTATTCATGTTTAGGAAGAAAAAATAATCATTGCCCATATTGAAATGAGTGTTTATGATGATAAAGCAAGGAGCTAAATTAAATTCTGAATGCACAGAATGTCTTTTCACATCATTTTGATGAACAGATAACAAGTGCTCTTCTGCTACTTGATCGTTTGTGTATCGATTTTGAAACCACTTACTCTTGCTGTTTGCTTTTTGTTTTTAAGCCATTCTTAGTTGTCCATCACCATAAGGAGCAGCACAAGATGCGGTGGTGTCAAGTTGTTGACTTTCAAGTAGGACACCTGATATCTTTGTTCTCTCTTGGGGGATGGTGTCAGTAAATTGCAAGAACAGGCTAAAGTCCTGATCACAGAGTTCCTTATGCTAAGTGTCGGCAGAGGTTATCTCAGAAAACCATGTGCAGAAATGACGTTTTTTTGTGAAGTATGTTTGCAAAGAAATCAGGTGATTTTTTAAGAAACTGTGGTTTGTACCCCTTATTTTTGGCACGTTCTGTGCATATCTACTTGCTGCCGGAAGTATTAACCCATCCCAATTAAATGGGCAGCTAGAAGCAGCCTGCTGAGTTATGAAGAGAGCAGGATCTGATATCAGCTGCGAGAGCAGCCTCTTATTGCCCTTAGATCAATAGTTTAAGTAGAAGATGTAGTAAGTTTTTGTGGGTAAAGTTTCTGGGCAGAATGAAATTTGCACATTCCCTCCACCTCCTTGTGCCTCCTCTTGGATAATGCACCTTACTGATCCAGGTGGAAAGGGAGCAAGTGCTCAAGGCAAGGAATGGCACCTACGTTCCTGTACCTGGCTCTGGGAATGGGGTCGTATTTTTCTGTATTTTAAACCAAGCCAACACAACACCTCTTCAAATCATCTCAGCTTTACTGTCTTCCAAGGGCATCCTTCTGTTTCTGTTTCTGTTTCTTTCTGCTTAAATGAACTACTTATAAGTGACAGATCACAGCTTTTTGCAATATAGGAGAATAATGAGGAATTCTCAAAGACCTAATGGTTTTTATTTTGAAAATTATTGCTCTCATACACAGGAAAGCATACTTTTGAAGCTTATTTTTTTCAGTATACATATATGCGCGTCTTTTCAGTGTTTGCCTTTTTCTTTTCATTTTAAATTATATACCGTGGCGTCATTTCAGCTCACAGTGATTTTGAGTTGAACATGGCATTATTTCCATATAATAAATTAATGCATAATATGCAGCTACCTGCTTCCATTTTGTGGCCTTTGTCTTCCCAGGATTCTATGAAAGAGAAGTTCCTACCATTTTTTATGTTTCTTCTCATAACACAGCACAATCATCATCTCATTATATTCCCCTTTCATAGGTGGCAGTGAAAGGAAGTTCTGTGTACACTCATTAGAGAAGCTGAGATTCAGTTTTTAACAAATATTAAAAATTATTGAGTATTTATTACCAAGCGCTCTTATATGAGATTTCCTAGGAACTTCTACAAGAAAAAGTCACACTTGAAGAACTATGAATTCATCTTTTCTGTGTTAGTATGCATTAAACTGTTGATTTCTCCTCTCAGTGGGAAAAAAATGTTGAAAACTGAAGGAATACTTAAAAAAATGCTGGTGTTATATGAAAGATAAAATAGCATATAACCAACAAAACAGATGGGAAATGGATAAGATGAAGAGAAGATGCAGAGATAAGGGCAGACCCAGCTGCCGCACTTAATTTGAGAGTCCTGGCCTTCGACATGCAGGAGGCTCATGGTTCCTATGTCCATCACCTTGGGAGACCCACCTGGATGACCTGTGTCTGGAGCCTGCGGGACCTTGAAGCTCTCATGATGTCAGCGGACCTGGGAGCTTTTGGGGTGTGCAGTAAGCAAAGCTCGAGCCTTTGAAATTCCCAAGCAGAAAAGCAAAAGTTTCCTAATGAGTTAAGTACCTCCCAGATTACAAAGTTGCTGATGTGCACATTTGGCTTTTGGAGTCTAAACTGCGCTGTAGATGCTGATGTATTCTCTTGGATCTGGCACGTAGACGTTTGATTAATATTTATTCAATATTCAAGATACATTCCCGTGAAACAAGCAGCCCACATGCCCATTGTTTTATATTGCTCCTTAATAGACATGCCTGGCATGATGGCCCTGAGCTGAGTCAGTAGCTCCGTTCAATTTAATAACATCACTAGAAACAGCGTATCCTGTTCGATGGAGTGATTTGATTATTTTGTTATGTCTCCTCCAAAGAAAATATCAACTCATGGTTGTAATGGTTCTCACGTGGCACTTGGACCCATTTATCCTTCAAAGAGTTGGAGCTTTCTGCCCCAAGCTGCTTGCTGCCTTGCTTCTGCGCAAGTTTGGTAATCCATGTGCAAATAGGACCGCTGGGGCACCCTCAGCCTTCTCAGCACAAAATCTGTTTTCCTGCCTCAAGCTGCATGGGACGAGCTGATCCCGTTGGCTTTGCACTGCTGGGGTGACGCTCTGCCACGCCAGATCAGTGCCGGGCAGCAGCCTCAAGCTGTCGGATGCGAACAGCTGAGTCCCACTGCGGTTGTCAACCATTTCCATTCGTCAGGAAAAGCGTGTCCTCTGAGCGTGACATTTGCTTGTTAAATTTGTTAAAACCTCATATATAAAGGATCAGTTTTAAAGCCCCAATCATAAAATCTTTTCTATTTTATTGAGTCATTTTGTTTTTTTCCTAATTCCTTTGGATCACCACAATGCTATCAGAAGGGCTGCGTGTAGTTAAAGAGCTTTCCCTGTGATCATCAAAACGAGAGCTCATCTTGTAATTAACCTGGCAATAACGTATTTCTTCTGTCCTGTTTGGTTTTACTTTCATGGTGCCTTCAATTCAATGGGAGATATGGCTTTTATTTTTGTTTCTGCAGAGCTGAATATGTGGCCACAGCTCATAAGATAAATACCAGCCATAAAATACTGTAACACAGAACTAGTAAGATCTGCAGACATTTTTTTTTTGGGTGACTTGACACAGATACATTATTCATCTCTGAAAGTTATTGCTCCATAAAGTCTTTACCTCTCATAGAAATAATGATTATAGGATCACTTCTGAAAAAATTATGAAATGAGCATAATTCAGCATTAGGTGCAGAAATTATCTGGCATCTCACGAGCTGTTGAACCTGACATGGATTTTACAGATCTAACAGAATGAGGGCATGGCTCTCTTTCCTTGTAGGGGTGTGTTTCTTTGGTCGTACTGAGGTGAAGGAAGGAATCATCAAGTTTCAAAACACTTCTTAGCCAACCGTACTGCAAATAAAGGGATTTTGCACTGAAGCTTTGCAGTAAAGCATAGCCCAACTTTAGAGGCATTATATTTCCTATAAAACACTATTCTAAAATACTTTCACTTCCACGTTATAGTTGGAGCCAGCTCAGTAATTTCATAGACCAGCATTAATGACTTTTCTTCTTAATTTCATCCTTGTGGAACGTCTTTCCTGCATCTTTTATCCTCCCACCTTTCCATTACACCTCAGCTGAAAAATCTTGGGATGCAGATCTAGTGGGTCAGTGAGGCGCAGTGATGCAAGATGTTTTGGATGGCAGAAGTGGCATTTCTGTGCAGCAGTGACCATATTGCTTGGCTGATCGGAGAGGCAGACTCTGCCTTCATCTTCCTCCTGTCCCTTGAGGAATGAGGCAGACACCAAGTGTTTCAATTAGGCTCAAATCTTGGGAGAAGTGTTCAAAACCATGAAGACCTGAGCTTTTCAGAGACTGAGCCATTAGGGAATTGTTGTGAGAGCAATGACCGTTTTATTGTGAGTTTTCTGGAAGGGGTAGCTGTTCAGCTCTTTCCTCAAATGATACTGTATTTGGTTACTGATGGTCATGCAAGAAAAATGTGCCCTTTTCCCTTTGGAGCAGCTGCAACTGTCAGTCACCAGTGTTGCCATCTATCATGGTAGCATAGATTTCTGAGAGCCAGTTATTCACAGAGGCAGATGCACACAGTGAGGAGCTGGAGAAACTGGACGGCAGTCACAGAACCAAGCCCAGTCAGGGTACATCAAAAATCAGGTGAAGAAGACCCACTGTTTTGTTACCGTCAGGTTAAACTTTATCTAAAGAGACAAAGATGATAGAATTTGCTTCTTAAGGTATTATTGTAAATCTTGATTAATGAGAGCTTTCCTCCTATACTTTGAATACCACCTTCATTAGCCACAGTCACATAAACCTTACATTCCTTTTTGTCCTGCCTTTCTTCAGACAGTTTAAGCGATATGTTTTCATTGGAGCATTTCGTTCAGCTGACTGCACTGTTTGTTCTGTAGAATATCCAAGAGACTGCTGAGGGTTTCTTGAAAAAGGTTAACAGTTGAAGTCCTTACCCACGTAAGGAGCCATCAGCATCTCCAGCCTTCAGTGTTGGGACCTTATAACGAGCTTCATTGAGCAGTTTAAACAAACAGAGCAGATCCTCCGTCTTGCTGCAAACAACATAACATTGACTTTCTTTTGCTGAGCCTGGTCAGAGCTCTCCTAAACTTTGCTCTTCATCATCCAGTGTTTTTCTCCTGGGTCTCCCAGGCTTCTCAGAAGATTGAGTGACAGGATCTGTTGCAAATCACATCTGCCAGAGCCACTTTAGCAGATCCCTGGTTGGTATTGCTTGAATATCAACACATTCAGTCCCATGTCAGACTGACAGGGGCATTCTGGTGCTCCTCTTATTAGCAAGGTTCTCTGCTGTGTCCAATTCACGATTTCTATCCTTGCTGCCCAACATGTGCCCAAGCCTTTCAGAAACTCACCTGTATTATCCGTGGGGGTGATGGAGTCTTCCTGGGTGGCTGCTCTTTAATTTTATGTTTTCATATGAGCATACCTCTCCTCTTTAACAAAAAAGCTTTTATCAGGATCTTTTCCATTCTTTTTTCTAACCTTAACTCCTTAATTCCGATGACGTCTAGATCAGCAGAGGAGTTTCCAATTTAATCTTTCCCTACAGCTAAACTGAAGAACCGAAAAAGGAATTAGCTCAGTTCAAGAAAAGGCTATCAGGAGATGTTTTGGCCCAGTTAGAAGGCAGGTGGGCAGAGCTTTCTTTCCAGACAGCGCGTTTTTTACAGACAGCTTTTGAAGAGGATACTGCCACGAGCAATAAACTTGAAGTTCTGTATGTTCTGCAGTTTTCTTTTCTTCTTTTGTCCTTCATCTGTCAGCTCAGGCATTCTCTGTGTGTCCGTGTGTTTGATCATGAGGCCCTTAGCTGTTACCTGGCATCCTACCAATTTTTCTGTCTATCCAGTACCAGACAGCCCTGAGGTTGTTTGACATGAGACAGGTGCGTTCAACCCAACATAGCCAAGGTATGTTTTGCTGCATCCTGCGTTGTTATCAAACAAAAAAGTAGCAATAGCTAAAGCCACCAGGTTGTGTTTATAACAAACAACTGCAGTCTTCGATATTAATCAGGAATGTTCCCCAGAATGTTACAGATAAAGTACCTTGAGAGTGTTGAAATCCTTATGCAAGCAAATAGCAGAGAACTACCACAATCCTTCTCATGTCTATGGAAGGAGATGTACCTCAGTTGTAATTTTGTGGATGGAGTACTAGAATACATCCAGACAATCTGATGTGTCCTGCATAGCATAGAAGATCTGTAGCAGAGGAGGAGAAAGAGCTAAGATTGACTAACTTCAATAGTAAGGCTCTTACCAACAAGAGTGGCAAGGCCCTGGCACAGCTGCCCGGAGAGCTGTGGGTGCCCCATCCCTGGAGGTGCCCAAGGCCCGGATGGATGGGACCCTGGGCAGTCTGAGCTGGTGGGGGCAAGCAGCCCATAGCAGGGGTTGAAACTGGGTGGGGTTTAAGGTCCCTTCCAACTCAAACCATTCTATGATTTTATGATTCTAAGAAATAACTTCCTAGATTTTCACTCCATGGTGCTTTAGTGAAGGTTCAACCAGAGCAGAAGGACAAATCCCCAGCGTGTCTATCCCAGTAAAATGTGAAGTGGTAGATAAGATCAAAGAGATGAAGAGATTTATGGCAGCAAATTAAAATACTTATTAGGAATAACTTGGCTGAAGCTGGCTAAGCGGTCATGATAACATCTGAAATCTTTGAAGGAGAAGGCACAATGAGTTCTGGAGGAAATATTTTGAGGCACTGCAGAAATTTATTGGGGTGAGCTTTCCCCTTGTCACCTATTCTCAGTCACAGAAGGAATATACATTTCTTCCAGCAAAAGAAAAGAAAGATTTAAGATGTGTAGAATTTTCTTTCCACAATGAAAAAATGTTCAGCAAAAGCAGTATTTTTGTCTATTTCTCAGTGCCAAGCACAGTGTCAGCAGAAAATATCTATGAATAACAAGTGTTGGAAGGGCCACTGTCTAAGTTATGAGACGTTGGATCAGAGTCAGTATTAAAGACAAATCTTTAATAAGAATCTGTGAGATGGCTTTTGGGGAATTTACTTTTCTGGCTTCAGTTCTGAAACTCTTTAGGTCTGCTTGGATTGTGTCGAAAAGTAAAGCAGCCTCTCAAACTTCCTTTATATCCGAGCAATGGGAATGTAAAGGTATCAGTGCACCCCTGTCTACTTTGCTACTGTGTCCCAGCTCTTACCAGGAAGGCTTAACTTTTTGAAGACATTAAGGACTTGAATCCTGGACTTCAGAAAGCAATGGTATAAGGTTGTGTGATATGCCACCCGAAGTAGCAGTTTGACAGTGACTCAGGTTTTTTTATGGACAAATTAAAATAAATAGGGGAAGTCTAATTAAAAAAGTAGAAAAGAAGCAGAGTACTGTTCATTGTAACACAAGAATCCATACAGCCTCATATAAAAGTATTGAAGGAAACGAGCAAACAAAAATAAGACAAACGAAAGAGATAGGCAGTAAGTAGAAACTTTTATTAATTCAATGGGAAGATGAGGCTCCAGCTACAAGAAATTCAATTTTGTTCAACTGCAGAAAGCACTCTGAACTGGCAGGCCTAGACTGATGGAATAAATCTCTTCTATTAACATGAGAGATAATTTTATGTAAATATATTGGGAGACCTAGCAGAGCTGAGCGTCTTAGCGGTACCACTTAACTTGTTTGTAGCATAATTGCATTTAGACCAAGGTCTTCTGAAGGAAATGGCTGACTAAATTAGCATTAACCAGGTTCCTGGGGGGCTTGGCGTGTTGTGGGTAGTCGATCTTGCCTCCAGAAAGGACACGTTGACACTAGAGAAGCCAGCTGCTTCCCACGCATTGTATTCACTGCTTTTCCCAAGCGGGGCAAATTTTATCACCTAGGGAAGGAGGAGATTTGAGAATCTAATCATGCTTTGGTTTTCCTCCAGTTCCCATCCCTCCTGCCTTTAACTGAATTCAGATTTGTGCGTATTGCTCCAGCTTCTTTTTATCACTGTGGTTTGAGAAGGACATCCCCTTTGTGGGAACATCTTCCCCTATAGCACGTAAGTAAAGCTGTTCTTGTAGTCCTCTAGAGGACTGGTGGAAGCAGCTGCTTCTCTGAGATGTTAGCCTCGTCCAACTTAGTGAGCGCACAGATGTGCTGCGAAGCATTGGCTGGAATGGGAATCCGGCCTCTTGCTGGAAGGTGGGAGTGCAAATGCATTTGTTAGTGCTGCAGAGTTCTGTGCTTGTCCACATAGTGCTGATTGCTGTTACTGAAGAAATAGTTGTCTGCTATATGTAATAGACCAGATGCTTGCTGATATAAAGCACATCCCTCCATTAACAGAAGCTGAGCATCTAGGCTTATGTGTTTGCAATATTACTTAGATGTTTGGAACTGCTTGGACGTGTTTTATGTAGGACAGCAGGAGAGACACCTGCAACGTTTTGTATTTTTTCCTTTCCTTGCTTTTAACTCTTGGTTGGAAGGAACGACAAATAGAAGTGTTCTTTCTGTGTTTGCAAAAACATTTCACAATCTTGCTTCTCGACTGTTTTAAAGCATTAAGAGTGCCAGTATTGACTTGAATCTGCAATCAGTAAGTCACAACACTGAGACCCAAACAAGAGGAACGTTTTGGTTTTCAAGCAAGTCTGTGGTGATTCTTTATCTTTCATAAAATATCAGATTCACAGAATCATTTCAGTTGGAAAATACCCATAAGTTCATCAGGTCCAATCATCACCCAGCACTACAGTTCCACCACTAAATCACGTCCATAAGCTCCGCATCTGCACATCTCTTTAAGTACCTCCAGGGATGGTGACACTGCCACCTCCCTGGATAAGAAGCTGAGAGGAGACGGTTCCAAACCCTCCCTCAGGTCTCTCTAAAGGATATAGAAGGAGATGGGGCAGGATGGAGGGCATCCTGAAAAAACCTGGGAAGAGAAAGCCTATCTTCGGCTCTTAGCTCGGGTGTGAGATTGCATATACTCACTTGTGCAGAATTGCACTATGGTTGCTGACCTGTTGGCCTCAGTAGGGTTATTCTAAGCACTGACATTATCCCAGGCATATTCCGTGGTATCTTGATCCTTTGAGTTAGATTTTGTCTGTCTGGTAGGGAGCGATGCATGTTTTGCTTTGCCATACTTGAATATTATTTCAATTTTTTTATATGTGTGAAGTTGTGTTAGAGCCTTCAGTGAGAGAGGCAATAGAAACACGAAGAATATTATTAACTACAAGCTGGGTCCACGTGTTTTCCTTCATGGCTCCTAGTGGTGATATATCGGAGAAAACTCAGTGACAGAAAGATCAGTTCCATTATCTCATTTTCCTGTGTTCTATTCCAAAATTGTCGAAGAACCAAGTCACATTTCACATTGCTGGCACATTCTGGCAACGCTTCAAGAAGTTTTGTTAATATTTGAGCTCTCCATTTACATCAGTAGGAGTTTTAAGACTCCCTGAAAAATAGTCCGTTTGCAGTGCTGTGGAAAACACGACTAACACAGCCTTTACTTTATAGAAATTATATGTTATCTCCTTTCATTATACAAGGTCAGATTTTTAGATGGACTCGAAGAAAATAACTCGATCTTTCAAGTGTTTATGAAATCAACCTTACAAAACATTGCAGCGATCATCCTTTGCCTGAATGAAGAAGTAAACTGGCATTTCTCAGCTCAAGTGGGTAGATAGCAAGTGCAGCTGGGATGATTTACTCTCGCTGAAATCTGGTCCTGCACCTGCAGAAACATTACCTTTCAATCTCAGCTCTCCACCAGGACAGCGGTTAGGAGAATCACTCACTGGCTCATGTTAGCACACTGACACCACTATTTGCTATTGTTGCTCAGAAAAAAATAGTTGCCCTCAGCCAAAAATTGGGCTCAGACACTCTCACAGACATGTGATGCTTTGTCTTTGCGGGAAGCTCTTCAGGTCGCAGCACGGTAATGACATAGAGGTCTGGAAGCAGACTTCGGAATGAGAATATAGGAAAATCTGTCTTTGGCTTTACTGCAGATTTTCTGACTGACCTTGGACAATCGAAATCCACTCTGCTTTATTTCCTCTCTTTGTAAAATATCTGTCGTGCAGGATTCATCAGTATTTGTAAAGATCCTTGCGATCTTTAGATAGAAGAGCATAGAGTAATTGGAGCAGATGTAGCCTACAAAACATTGCAAGCTACCAAGCTTGCAAGCTAATCGACAGGAATTCCTAGCCACAGAAGTAAAGAAATTCCTCCATTTGTCAAAATAATTACTATTTCTTGTCATTTCTCTCCTTCCTCCAGACACGCATGCGTGATTCGAGGCCAGGTGATGACTGCAGATGGGACCCCTCTGGTTGGAGTCAACATCAGTTTTGTCAACAATCCTCTTTTTGGATACACGATCAGCAGACAAGATGGCAGGTAGGATATCTTGATAGGATTTACAGTATTCAAGCAATGATTAAGCCATTAATACTGTCAACATTAAAGAAAAACTTCGTAGGGCACATTTATTGTTGATGCATTTTCAAGATGTTGATGCGCTTTTGTTGTTGCTCGTTGTTCATTATTGTTTGTATTATTTATTACTATTAACTTTGTAAGATAGACTAGAATCATTAGCCAACAATTAGGAAATGCACTGCAAATGCACGTGAAGAAAAGATGTCTCCTGCAGTTCTATTCTTACTAACTCATGGTAAAATAATTAGGAAGAAGCCATTAAGATTACAGTTGTGTTACAGGCAAGTGCTTAATATTTGAGCAATCACACTCAACCAAAACAAAACCGTTGCAAATTGGGGAAGTCTTTCATCTTATCTTTTGTCTGTCAGCGCTAATTGGCTCCCTTTCTTTTAAGACTAAAAATGAAACATAAGGGGTTCCAGCTGCACATGCTCCGTGTATTGACTGCTAACCACTAGCACTTGGGAGTGGATTTATAGATTTTAGCACCCTCCAATCCACCACTTTCATTAAAGGTTTGACTTGGCAAGAGAAGCTGGTAGAACTGTAATGAAAGAGAGGAACATGTGCTAGCAACATGTGCTTAATGCTGCCTGGTTCACGCTCGGGGTTTTGCACCTACTCCAACAGTGATGGTGACTAGGTTGTCTTATTGACGCTCCACCTTTAGATGATATGACAGTAATGTCTAGATGGTAAAGAGGAAGCCCTGGAAAACCAGTGGTCTCCTTCAGAAAACACCTTTGGAACTGGTGCCTTTGTATTGCATGTAGCTTAGGCATTGCTGCAAAAGGGAAAAGGTCTTGCACATTTATGCTAAGAATATCTCTGTCAAACTCACTGAACGTACTTTGCATGAGAGTGAGATTGAAACTGCACTCTCAGCATCAAATTGCTCCGAACAAGCCAGCACCAAATCTGCATGTATTAGGACACATATATATGCCTGCAAAGTTTGTGGGCAAGAATACTTTCAGAACCTTTTTCCATCTGCTTGTTTCCTTGCCCTAGATAACACACAATTACTGTGTGCAATATTTCCCTGAGATTGCAAGGGCTTTGAGGAAGGGACTGTCTCTTTGCTTTGAGAAGGGTCTTTACTTTTAACCACATCTCTAGCCAGCAAATGTAACAGGGCAAAAGCACAGAGGTGAGCAGTGCTATCCCAGCACCTTTGTAGTAGTTGTGTTACTATTTCTTTCCTGTAGCAATAATTCTGTTTCTGCTGAAGGGTTAGACCAGGGCTTGTACACCACATCCTTGGTGTACAAGGATGTACAGGGACCCAGGCAGAAAGCAACGCAGCCTCAGCATCAGTACGCTCCACCAACCTTCAGTGGGCTGCTGCTTCCTCAGGGCCTGCTGCCAACCTCCCCACATTAAATTGGTTTCAAGGAGCTCACTGCTGCCGTTTGCTGACTCAGCCCCTGCTGGACACTCGGTTCCAAATGATAAAAATGACAGAGATCAGCTGTCGCAGACCAGGGAGTCTGAGATGAGATGGGACTCATCGTGAAGCCAAGGTTTCCGTCGGCAGCTGTGAGTGCAGCCTAGCTCAGACGGTGTGACGTCAGCTCTTCTGAACTCATTTCCTTCACCTTACCTTCACATCAATCTGCTTCTGCAGAAACCTTGTGCATAGAATGAGCGTTCCACAAACTGTCCAGCTGCAAAACTGCATCTCTTGGACTACAAAAATACCTTCCAAAATTGTCTAAGGGATATGCATAGATATTTTCTCAAATGGGAAGGCACAGCAGTGCATCCATGTACTCTGGAGGTAGTAAATAAGCAGGTAAACGGACTGTTCAGCCTGAAGAAAAGAAGACTTAGGGGGTATATTATCAATGTGTTATAAATATCTGAAGGGTGGGAGTCAAGTGAATGGGGTCAGGCTCTTTACAGCAATGCCCAGCAGCAGTATAAGGGGCAGTGAGCACAGACTGTAACACAGGACATTCTATACAAACATGAGGAAAAACTTCTTTCCTTTGAGAGTGATAGGTTGGAAAAGGCTGCCCTGAGACGATGTGGAGTCTCCTTCTCTGAAGATAATCAGAATCTACCTGGACGCTTTCCTGCTCCAGGGAACCTGCTTGAGCAGGGGTTAGGACTAGGTGATCTCCAGAGGTCCTTTCCAACCCCTACAATATGATTCTGAATCCAATGGCTTCCTCGGTAACGAGGTCTTCTAAAAATTACCTTCAAATCTTCAAGAGCACTCAGACTAACATCATCAGGGCAGCCAGTGGTGTTAGACATCCTTTATTTCTACTCTTAGTCTTGTTCCTAATTTAGCAGGTAGCGTGAGATGTGTCTCTGAGCCTTGCTGGGCCAACCAACCAGCCTGTAAAAGGGAGATAACATTTATTTGCCTTCCTTACTGGTTGCTACATCATTTATTAAATACTATTTGTAAAGCACTTTCAAAATCGAATAGAAAATTATTGCTATTACTGTTTCTATTGTGTATTTTGATGGTTTTCAGGATTCCTTCTAAATAGAGCTCTCTTCTCATCAGCTTTTCCACAGTGTAGTTTTCATGTGATTGAGTCACCGTGTTTTAAGAAGTTGATGTCTTTAAGCAAAACATAGTTTCCCCTGAACCACAGTAACAGGCTGCATGCATTGCCGATCCGTGGTGCTGCACAGTCATATAGGACCATCCAGTCCATCTGTGTTCTCATTCTGGTTTGGAGAAAATGAGAGCGTGCATGCACACAGTTACTATGTTCCAGACGTTATGAGATAGCTGCTTAAAACTCACTGGCTTTAGTATGTGTCATGTTACAGTGAACCGAATTTTTTACCCCTGTGAATGGTTCATAGAGTCATAGAATCATTAAGGTTGGAAAAGGCCACAAAGATCATCAAGCCCAACTCCAACCCATCCCACCGTGCCCACTGACCATGTCCCTCAGTGCCACATCCCCACGGTTCTTGAACACCTTCAGGGACAGAGACTCCACCACCTCCCTGGGCAGCTGTGCCGATGCATCACCACTCCTTCAGAGAATACATTTTCCCTAATATCCAACTTGAACCTCCCCTGGCACAACTTGAGGCCATTCCCTCTTGGCTTACATCCCTGTCACTGAGTCCTGAAACTGTTAGCACCGAGTGATGTGAGCTGTAACCATGTGGTTATTGCAAGTATAGTCTCTAATGGCGAAATCCTGATCCTACTTCAGTCATATTACTTAGTCTGTTCATGAAGTCATCTTAGTAGCTCAACTCTTTGATAACTTAAAGGCTTACATGTGTTTTTAGACTAATTCTTGTGACACTGACGTTTTTCAGATAACAAGGCATGAAGATAAAATGCCATCTCCAAACCACTCTATTGTACGCATGATTTCTCTGTGATGCAAACGTGATCATTGGAGCAAAGTGGCAGCACTGGATTACAAGCCATACTTTTAAATAGAACCTTAAATTTGATCAAATTTGTAGCTCCTAGAGTCTATGAGTCATCACATGGTTGTTGGCATGGTGTTAATAAAATGCCAGGAAGGGTTTCAGATGTTTCCAGCATGATGTCTCCACTGTCACATTCAGCAGCTTCATCAGTGGCTCTCATAGAATGTCCAAGCACATGGGCCTTTCTGAGTAAAGAGATGAGGAAGGGTTACACTTTTCTGTGCTTTTGGGTTGGCATTTTTTTGAGCCTGCTTTGTGGGTTAATAGAGAATTCCAGCCTTTGGCCTGCCTCTCCGGAGCCTTTTAAGGAAAATGGAACCATATGACCGTACAGTAAGTATGATTTTTTTACAGTGATAAAAAAGACATCAGAGATCAGGACCAGAACCAGAATCAAAAGTACCTCATTCCTTCAATCCCACGGCAGCTTTATTCCTGTTAAATTTAATTTCACTAAGGGGAGCTGGGATGAGGGTGTTTTCAGTTTAGACTTTTCTGTTTCGTTTTGGCTACAGCTTTTTTCAGTTCATTGGGGGGAGCTTCAGAGCCGCACCCTGTGACTCTGGGAAGAGCAGCTCATGAGCAGCAGTTCTGTGTTCTCTGCATCTCTGTGTTTTCACAGCTGCTGGAGCTGACATAGAGGTAGCGCTTCACCTTCTGCATCCTGTTTCACGGATGCAGGGGAGGCAAGGCTATTTCCCCCAGCAGGTTACCATCCTTGACCAAGGCTTGGTTGGAGCCAGGAATCACTCACAAAGAAGCAAAATGGAGGTGTTCCCAAATAAGAACTCCTTCACACTTGCCTAAAAACGTGGGCATCATTTGTAATGTTTGTTTCTTCCCTCCCGTTGCTTCTTTTGGTGCCCAGATTCATGCAGGAAGAGTTTTGCCCTCGTAGCTGAAGGGCTTGCCAGATGCTAACTGACTGTTAAAAATGTTCTCATCAAAGCAGAAACGCTGTGCAACTTTGCTGCCAAGGAGCTGCAAGTTCCTCGTTAGGCTCTACAAGCCAAGCTCCATAGGGCTGGGAAGCGGATGTCCCCACCTGAGTGGTAGAATAAACGCGTCTTCAGGTTTCTAAAATGCTTTCCACTCCCTCCTATGGACTCAGTTTAGCATTCTTTCCTGAATAACTCTGTCTTTTTGTATCTATATTTACTAAATGGCACCTCAGTCTATTGTCTATTAGAAAAAAAATGGACAGTGTACCCTTTGTTATTAGTCTGGGTTTCCTGCAGCAGACCGGACAGATTAATTAATAATGATAATTTTAGAGACATTTGTCATCTTCTTTCTCACCTTGTAATCACATGGCACTGGCTTTGGGCTGTCAGAGTGCTTATGGACCTGGATAGAAAAGTGCATCAGTGCTTCATGCATAGAAAAGTGTTTCAGCACACAGCTCTGAAGCGCATGAGCTGAATCCAGGGAGCCCTCCCCAAGCTTGTAGCTCTGTGTGAGACAGTCAGACACCAGCACCAAGCACCTCAAGTGAGAAGGTGGGAAGAGAGAACTAGAAAACCTTCTGTGCCTGAATACATAACCAAGGAAAACAATAAAAAAACAAAGAAGCAAACCAGAAGGTCTTCAAATCATGCTGATATCCTTTCCTTTCTCAGTCGCGCCTCTTGTTTCAGTATATGCATAATAGATATATCCTGTGGTGCTCCACTAAATCGCCCTCTGACAAGGCATGAATTTTAAATATAGCACAAGGGAAACACAAAACAACTCAAAAACTCCATCTCAACATCTTTACACCAAGAGGAAGACTATTTCCCTTGTTGAGATAGCATCCTTTCAGACAGCTCTGGCAGGCTGTCTGCTCACCCAACATAACATTCCCAACATTAACTCAGACAGAAAAGCCACTTAGCTGGGGGTAGTATAGGATGAAGTTACAGACTGTAATTGGACCACAGGCAGTGGCTTATCTACCCTGTCCTAAACGATTAAGAGTCAAAAAGGATATGTGTGTACGTGCTGAGTACTGGGCACAGGGACAGCCTTCTGGTCTCCATTTCTTCCTTGTGCCTAGTACAGAGCAGTCCATGATTGGGCTCCACATGTTCCCTGGGTTGCATTAGGTATTAGTCAGGTTAGCAGTGGATGCCAAGACAATTTATATGCTGGCATGTCAGAGAAACTACTTTCCAAATAGTTTATTTCATCACGTGAATGGATCCAATCTGCGACTGTGGCTGACAAATACTCCAAGAAAAAAGAAAATGAATGGTCAAATAACACTAGAAAACCAGTAACAAGGGTAAACATTTGTCGGAAAAAAAGGGGAAAAAAGGGATAGGGATGTTGTAATTCACAAGGTAACAACACACAAAGAAGCCAAGTTAGTTCTCCTGCCTCTGCCACTTGCTCTTACGCAACAAAAGCTTCAAGCTGTAGATTCTGTATTTGTAAAATGTGGGTGATGGTATTTCTGTGGCCTAGAAGGGCGATTGTTTTTCTCCTTCAAACATGTTTTCTCGCTACAAACACACAGGATGTTGCTTACACTGACTGTGCATTCCATCTCTTAAAACAGCTTTGATCTTGTTACCATCGGCGGGATCTCCATTATCCTGCACTTCGAGCGGGCTCCCTTCATCACCCAGGAGCACACGCTGTGGTTGCCGTGGGATCGCTTCTTTGTCATGGAGACCATCGTCATGAGACACGAAGAGAATGAGATCCCGAGCTGCGATCTCAGTAACTTTGCTCGACCCAACCCCGTGGTCTCACCATCTCCGCTGACGGCTTTTGCGAGTTCCTGCTCCGAGAAAGGTCCTATTGTTCCCGAAATCCAGGTATGAGCGTGGGAGAACATCATCCACTTCTTTTCTCCGCTTCTTTTGCCTACTCTGAGCAAATTGAACAGTGTTATGCCTCTGTGTCTTTTGTGTGCTAAAAAGAAGCATTCCCACTTTGCTTCCCCGTTTTTCAGACTTCTTGTTTCTTCCGAACACACACGTAGCCAGGTTTGTTTCCTCTTATCCAGAAGGTTTGTTTCACCTTATCCCTGCGAGGTGGAGACCAAATGCTTGAATCTTTCAGTGGAATCCTGCCTTGGGTTTGCATTGCTTTCACCTCACATCTGTGGTAGGTAGGCTGAGGCCCCATGTAGGCCACAATGGCCTTCAGGTAGTGCTTTGGCATTCAGTACTCCAATGCCCCATGCAAGGCTTATGAACTTCGTCAGCTCCGATGCCTTTCTCCTGTTCAAGAGCAGATTTTACCCACTGGGCATTACCCACAGAGTTTGAAGATGCAGCCATTAGTCTGCTGAGATGCTGAGATGCACAGTCATCCAGCAAACAGACTAGCAGAAGGCCAGTGTGCCAAGAACCTAAGTTTTATTTCATGCCATGATACCTGCGATAGCTGAGCAAAGTGATAGGGTGGCTTGTCCTTTCTCATCCCCATTTTTCTTTTTTTTAGTGAAGTATAGCATCGTAGAATCCTAGAATATCCTGAGTTGGAAGAGATCCATAATCATCGAGTCCAATTCCTGGTCATATTATATAAAGTCACATAAAGTAGTTTCAGCAACACGGTATGGATTCAGAGTATTTTGCTGAGTGGGAAGTTGGGTTTTGAACTGAATGAGCCAAACAACTGAATGACCCATCCTCTGTAAAAATACTTGCTGTGTTGAAATGTGTGGATTAGCAGAATTCGAGTTTTCCTTTCTTGGACATGTTATTCCCTGGGTCCTAGATGCCAGTATTCAGTGTATCCTGGGTATTGCTTTTAGTGACAAACAGTAGCCTGCCAAGGTAGAAATAATAGCAAGTGTAGCGACAAATTGTGTGCTTCCTGCTTGACTCCACTGGGGTTTCAGTAGCGTTAATGAGGAAAGAAGTCACTTCATATCTCCTAATTGTAGGAACACCAGGTACTGAACCAGGTACTGAATAAATGAAGCTAGTCATCTCATTACCTTTCCCTCTGGACCAAATCCTGTGAACCTTTCTCACACTTATTTCCAATTAGAGTCTGAGTCTGTCCCAGCTTAATTACTAAATAAGTCCCGTGTCTTGTAATGTCCATCAAATTGCAAATTCTTGGTTTGATTTTCACATCTCTTTTCCTCAATCCAACAAGAACTGTGAAAAGGAATGTTTAGCTCACCTTCGAAGCAAATATCTGATACAGTGCAAGTACAATCATAACTTCACTCAACCTCGCTCATTATTTGGTGGGATACTTGTTAGACTTTGTTAATTATATCTATTGAACTAAAACATTCTAAAACTCCTCTTCAATAAGAGTGCATCTGTCTATTGACTGTGAAAGTGGCCAGGAATGTAGATCATAAGCAATGGTTCAATACAAATTCCAGACTATAAATATGCAGTGCCATTTGAAACGCCCTGTAAATTTCATGCATTATCTCCAGCTGCCAATCCAGGAGGATTCCCCCATGTGTGTCCTGCATTAAATCTGCTAAACCCTGTGAGTGTCACAGTTAACTTGGACATCCTGAATGGCGCTGGACATCTATAATTATGGAATCAAATGAAGTGGCATTCATTTTGAGATGAAGGCTTCTAAATCAGGTGTTCACCTGCACTCGTCTGGATATGTGCTAGATGCCCATGCCCCCATTAAACCTGACAGAAATCTAATCAATACTGTCAGCAGAGCCTACAGATCAATTACGCTGACCATCTTGGAAGTATCTGGTTCCCACTGACAATATTGGTTAGATCTCCACTATGATCAGCGCTTAGATGCCTACCTCATATACACGCACTTATATGTCACGTGGATTTAGATGCCTTAAACTGAAATTGAATCCCTCTTCTAAGTTACCAGAGCAAGACCCTCCCTCTGAAGAGCCCACCTCTGCCTGCTGCCAATGGGGAGATTTGGAATGACAACTTAGCGGGTTCTCCTCACTTTTAGGTTCCCATGTTTGTGTAAGATGAATCTCATACACCATGGTGAACAATACTTTACCCACATAACCAAATGATTTAGCCAAAATCCATAAAACTGTGTTCATCCTCCAACAGTGGCAGCTGAAGGTAGCGGAGTTGGTCATATAACAGAAACTCCCATTGCGACTGTGTCCTGACTCTGCTTCAGTTCATTAATGGACTACTTTTTGTTCTTGTTCTGGATATACATACAATATAAAATAACTTCGCTGTAAGTTTCTGCAGCTGCATTTTATAATACACAGTGCCCAGCAGAAAAATGTTAAATATAATAGAAGAGTGTATTGCTGGAAGGAGTTGACAAGCAAATGCAGGGCTGGGAAAAGGATTTTGACAAGCTAAAGGAGTGGGCAGGCAGGGACTTATGAGATTCAGGAAGTAAATGCAGTGCTCTCTATATGGATGCATGCAAAAAGACTAAATAATACATTTTTAATGTGTTTGGTTCAGATGTCTAAACACAGATTTGGTGTCATTTAGGATGCCCTGCAGGGTCTCTTCAGACCTACAAGTGTAGTTTCAGAGGTACAGAGATCTTGGAAAGGTCCATGTCAGATCCGTCATCCCCATGCAGAAGTTTTGGATATCTCAGAGGCACTACGTGCCTGTGTTACAGTCCCTGAATGAGGCCCTAAATGCTCTTCTTTCTCAAAATTCCTTCTCAGAATTGTATTTAATTTAAAAAAAGAAAAAAATTATATTGTGGCTTGCCCTGTCTATTGGCAGGATGAACTTTGGTGCATTCAGAGCATTTGAAAGCTTATTTTCACCTCATCTCCCACCAGTGGCCTGTTGGATTATCCTCCCATCCGTGCCCTGCTCCGTTGCTAGTTTAGTACTGCTTACAAACTACGAATGCATTTTGGGTAATCTGAATTACCCTTTGAACCAGCTCTTCAAGCAGGCACCTTTAAAGACAGTCCCTTACACTGGCACCTCTGTGCTGACCCTTTCTCTGAAATGGTGGACAGCAGAGACAGATCGTGACAGAGAGAAATAATTACTTTTGACAGCAATTTGAATGAGACGTTGCAAATAGTACCTCAGTGACAATTATTTCTGCCTGGCTTTTTCCTAACGGGGTTACATATAAAGACAGATTTGATGCAAGGGACCACCTTTACAGCAGCTTGGCTCAGCTCGTCTCTGGTTGAGCCTGGTCCCAGCCCAGCTTGTTGCTGAGCTCATAAAATACCTTTTAAAATTCCTAGGTTTTCCCAGTTCTGTCATTTTTCACCCTCCTAAACACTGAGATATGTAAATTGGAAGGGCTGCATTAGAGAAAGTAAATATTTATGAGCGTAGAGGAACAGCACTTTAACTTCTGGATGCGTCCTTTGGTCAAGTGCTGCAAGCTCAGAGGTTGTAAGATACCACTTGAAGAAGTGTTAGGCCTTGAGTAATAGCTTAGAAGAGGTCTTTTTCAGGGTGCAGATTGCATCTGTCGTTGTTTATAGCTCTGACTCTAAGAGATGAAGCAACTGTAAGAGATGAACAACTTGTCACATCAGGGAAGTTTACTGCTCCCGTGTAGGAGTTGAGTGTAGGAGGCACAGATGTGGCTTGGAGGACACCAGCGCAGCAGTGAATGGAAGCATCTCTCAACCCACCTGCCTCCCACCCTCCATGCCCTTGGTATTATGAAAGCTGAATATCACTGGGGAGATATTTTCATGACTCATTTGGGGTCCAGCACATGAAATATTACAGAAGTGATGCAGGAAAGCACAGAGTTAGTTCTGACCTTCTGACACATCCCATTATCAGCCCAAGTTTTCAGACTCGCTGCTAAGATTCTACCTTCATCTTTCAAACTTTGCCAAATGCTGCTGCCCTGTGCTGAAAATGTCCAGTGCTTACCTAAGGATGAAGCTTTCTGGAAGGGGAAAACTAATTTCATTTCCCCGAAGAATTAAGGAAGAAATGCTCCTTTTTTATCAGTGTTTTGCAGGGGAGAAGCAGCGTGGTGTTGGGGATTGCCTTCCAGAAAATGCCTCTGCATTTCCCTAACTAGAATAAAACAAATAAATTAGAAAAAGAGTTCTAGGACCTTATTATACTTTGGCAGGTAAATTACCTCCAAATCCCACCTTTGCTGAGTCTTCTGTGTTTTCAAAGCAGATAGAACTTTCCCTACTGTTTCTCCAGTCCTTCATGAAATTCTGTACTGGGACAACTGACTGTCCCAGTCAGCTGGAGTCATACAGTCATAAAATCTAATCCTCATTGAATCATTAAGGTTAGAAAAGACCACTAAGATCACCTAGTCCAACCATCAACTCATGACCACCGTGCCCACTAAACCATGTCCCTCAGTGCCACATCTCACATCTGGTTCTTGAACAACGTCAGGGACGGTGACTCCACCGCCTCCCTGGGTTAACCCTAGTAATACACCCAGAAATACCCCTACTGCGTGGCTAAAGGAGAAAGCAAAGTAACTCACTTAGAATACTGATGAATTTGGAAAAGAAGAGGAAGGGATAATGCAAACAAGGGGAAAGAAGTTGTCAGTGGTAGGTAAGGTCAAGAGCTTTGTTGCACAGCTAACAGGGGAGGGAATTTTAAGCAAGCACCAGGCTAAGTAGGAGCAAACATGAGGGCAAAAAAGGGCCAGGGCACAGGATAAAAAGAGGCAAGAGCTAAATAGGGCAAAGAGGTGAGGTGAGAGAGGAGCAGTTACAGAGAAAGGGAGATGGATGAAGGGGGAGCACTGAGACATGGAGCCAGAGGAGGGAGGATGGGAGCATGGTTAGTGGCATGGAAGAGTGGCAGGTTACCATCAGGACCAGGGAACATCTGTGAGGGGACAAGCCAAATAGGGCTTGATATTTTAGTGAGATAAAAGGCCAAGAGGCAAAGATTAGAATAATAAATCATAGAACAGCTTAGAATGGAAGGGATCTTAAAGGGAGTTCCAACCTCCCTGCCGTGGGCAGGGTTGCCAGCCACTACATCAGGCTTCCCATTAGCACCTGTTGAAACCTACCAAGGAAACAGAGGAAATGAAAGCTATACTGATAGACTGGAATCCTCTCATACACCAAGCTCCTTTCGCTGATAGGAGTCCATGTACTCCTTTGAGCAGTGAGTCCCATTGTAAATACTGACTTAAAACCTGGTACTTTCTTCTCCTATTCTCCCATGCGATAGAGATGGAGAAAGAGTTTTCCTGGCTTCCATAACTAACTCAATAAATTACATATATGATTTCATAATTGATGCCTACTAGGTGTACTTTTTTAGACATGACTACCAGAGCTTTTATAAAGGTGTGTTTGATTAATTACAGCTTTGCTGCCATTTCCTGTCTGCTCGCTGCTGATTTAACACCTCCCGGATTGCTTTTCCACAGGCTCTACAGGAGGAGATTAACGTTTCCGGCAGTAAAATAAAAGTGAGTTACCTGAGCAGTCGCACGGCTGGCTACAAATCAGTCCTGAGGATCAGCATGACCCACCCCACCATCCCCTTCAACCTCATGAAAGTCCACCTCATGGTGGCCGTCGAGGGACGCCTCTTCAGAAAGTGGTTTGCAGCTGCTCCAGACCTGTCCTATTATTTCATCTGGGATAAGACAGATGTCTACAGCCAGAAGGTGTATGGGCTTTCAGAAGCCTTTGGTAAGTGACCCCAGGGCCTGTGTTTCTTTTTAGAAGCTGCTAAGTGGCAACGCAGAAGCCTTGTCGCAGATCGATACAGTCCAACTGCTAACACATAAAATGGTCCCTGCTGGTTCACTGCTGTTTCCTTGGAGAGGATTGGGCCCAGCTGTTCAGGCAGCACACATTTTCCCAGCAGATGAATACTTATCTGTTCTCTGGCTCTTGTCCCAGTACATACATCCTGAGCTGCTGCTATCGTATCCATACAGAAGGAATGAACTGGGACTAGAGGCATTTGGCTATTTCTCACCTACAGCTGAAAGCTGTCAGCGCTTCTTTGAAATGAATCCCTAGAACGGAGTCCTAATCTCTTCCCCTCCTTCTGCCTGACCTTCAGGATTACCCTCATCTCATGGTTTCCCCTTTGTTACCTTTTTGAGAACATCATCCCAAGCTGGGATGTTCTCTTTTGTGCTTTGTGCAGTCAGTTCTGTCTGCGAAACACTGTCAGAAGCTTCATGTCAGAGGACAGACAGGCTCTGCATACTCAACATGTCACATAGAATCATAGAATTGTAGAATGGTTTGGGTTGGAAGGGACCTCAGAGATCAGGTAGCTCCAATCCTCCCACCATGGGCACAGTTGCCAACCACTAAATCACTCACTAGATCTGTTTGCCCACGGTCCCATCCAACCTGATCTTGAACACCTCCAGGAATGGGACATCCACAACTTCTCTGGACAGACTGCCCCAGCATCTCATCACTCTCTCAGTGGAAAATTCCCCTGATATCTAATGTGCGATGTTGCAGGGAAGGAGGTGTTTTGAGTGTGTAGTGAAGAGAGGTGATGCTTCTCTGTAGTTTTTCCTTCTTATCTGATGAACACCCAGAGGAAATACAGTCAAATATCTTGAATGTAGACCAAACCTTTCAGGATGGCAAAGCAACGGTACTGACAAGATGGGAGGGATCTTAAACTAATAAATAGAGCTCTTTTTGGCAGAAGGATGGTGCCCTGATTCCTCGTAGCCTCACAGAAGATAAGTCTGTTGCTCATCTTGTTTTCTAAGAGGGAGAAGAGGTGCATTTCTTGTACTCAGTCACTAAACTCAGCTGTCTTGAGCAGGCTGGATGATACAACTTGCTGAACCTTGCCCAGTCTGGATCCCAGAAAGAGAACTGTTCCTTCATAGCACGTACTGAAATACTGTGTTTACTTGCCCTTTAAGATGCCAGATGAGCAGGTGATCCTTGCATACTACATGATGCAACTCTGCAGCCCCAGGATACTCAGGACATCAGCACTCAGGCTTCCAATGCTTCCATCCACTAGCACAGTGGAAAATATCAGGCCTTCATTCCCTGAACTACATCTCCCCCTGTGTGATCTTTCAAAAGGCTGTATTTGCTGCGGGATCCTGAGTTCACTTACAGCTCAGCACTGTTCTGGAGATCAGACTTTTTTTATTGGCAAAAAAATTAGCCATGTAATTGCTTTTCATTTGTGCAGAACTTACAGTTTTGCTCTGTTCCAGCTATCAGTGCTGAAAAGATAAGGTAGGGCAGAAGAAAAGCAGGCCAATAAAACTGGGTCTTGATACTTCTCAGAAAATCATAAAGGAGTCCTTATTCTGTCAGAAACATGATTCTCCTTCTGACATCATTTTACTCCTAAATAACTCCAATATGTGTAGCGGGGTTATGAAAGACTCTGATTAGACATCGTAACAAACAAAACCATGTTCTTCCGTGTACCTTTTTGACATTATCAATGGCCACAAGTCAGCTGTCGTCTAAAACTGATGTCTATTCATTGCCCATTGCTTCATTTGCAAAAGTCTTTATTCTCAAAGTAAGGCCGTGATTTTCAGCAAACTCCTGACATGCGGTCTTACATTAAAGATGGTAAATAGGATTAAAATGCTCCCATTTGGGCATCCAGCATTGCTTTACATTCTAGAATAGTCACTGTTTTAAGATATGTCTTTAAAACAGTGCCTTTTAAGTATTTAGCACATTTGTCCAACATCTACAGCTCCGTCGACCTTTTTAAATGCAAATGGCCTTTAAAGTGGGAAACACTGCAAGTCCACATTATGATGATGACATTTTAAATGAAACGGGCAGTTGTGTGTAGAATGTTCCTACCCAACTCAGCTGAAATTCTGAGTGTGCAGACTGTACATTTTCAGGTTACTAATCTGGAGGGGGTCTTTTGTTTCTCTCTTGCTCACAGTTTCCGTGGGTTATGAGTACGAGTCTTGTCCTGACTTGATCCTGTGGGAGAAGAGGACAGCTGTGCTTCAGGGTTATGAAATTGATGCTTCCAAACTTGGGGGATGGTCCCTGGACAAACACCATGCTCTCAACATACAAAGCGGTAGGTTGGCTGTAGCACGTAACTGAGGAACACAGCGGTGTGGCAAGGCTCAGTTGCTTATCATGAATAATTCAATTAAAAAAGAAAGGGGGAAAAACCTGACCAACATAAGAACTCTATCATTTTTATACCAACAAATTATTTACGTAACCTACATTTAGAAGCAATTTGGTGCATGTAAATCCAAAAGAAGCTGATCGTGGTGAATCAGATGAATGCCCATGAAATATATAGGCACCTCTAACTTTGTATTGTCTTAAAAGAAGGTGATTAGCAAGGAAAATAATCCTAAAATAAACAAGAGAGTGTATTCAGGTTGGACCTACCACTGATTATAAATCTACCCAGTCCTGCACTGTGCAAGTGGACTTGCAGGAATGAGAAACTTCATGGGCTATAAGGGAAAATGGAAGGTTCCAAAGCCCTTGAAGAGAGCTCAGGACTGCAGCAGGGAGACCTGAAAGGTGATCAGAATGCAATCAAAAGATGGAAGCACTGTCTCTCTCTGAATGGTGGCAGTGATATGGGAGTAAATATCTAAATTCAGCCCACACCGTGGCTAAAAACACTATGCTTATAGTGAACATACACAGAGCTCCTCTGAGCTTTGTAGATGAAACATTTCTCTAGAGAATGCACCATGGCTTTCTTGTCTCTTATCTTTTCATGAGCCGTGTGATGTATTTATTTATTTTTTACCTGGTAAGCTGCAAATTACAGGGCAAAGAGGGACAGAAAAGGAAGGTGAAAATTCAAGAGATGCTGAAAAGTGTATTTCATTCACAAGTATAAGCAGTCTTGCTCTCCCTGTATATTTTTACCTTGCAAGGAATGTAACGGGGCTGTAAAAAAATGCTTGCTTCAGATAAGGTGGCCTTTCTTGTAGCAGTCACAGAACAGTACTATGAAAATGATTCACTTCCTTCCCACTTCCAGCAGTGTTTTTGTATCCTCCCTGTGAGTCTCAGTTTCCTGATTTCTTCACTACTGTTTTCTCTCTCTAGGTATCTTGCATAAAGGAAATGGGGAAAACCAGTTTATTTCCCAGCAGCCGCCTGTAATTGGAAGCATTATGGGCAATGGCCGCAGACGGAGCATCTCTTGTCCAAGTTGCAATGGTCTTGCAGATGGGAACAAACTCCTGGCTCCTGTTGCCCTAACATGTGGATCTGATGGAAGTCTTTATGTTGGAGATTTCAACTACATCCGAAGAATCTTTCCCTCTGGCAATGTCACCAACATACTGGAACTAAGGTACATTGTGCTGCAGGTGGCTGTTATAATTATGCAGTTAAGTTCTGCACAGTCTTGCATACCCAAAAGGAAAATAAGAAAAAGTTGTAATAGAAAACACAGAAAGAAAGGAAAAGAAGAAAATAAACCTGTCCAGATTTGCCTCTTCTGCAACTGTGCTAATTTTGACTTACACCAGAGAAAATTTGGCCTAGCAAGTTCATCGCATACTAAAAATACTGTCACATTTTTGTGCTGCTAAATCAAACTGTGTTAATGTCTCCCATTCGGTCTACTTGTAGGCCAGTGGGAATTCTTAAAATTAACAACCAGCCTCTGGGACAACCCAGGCTTGGAAGGACACAGCACTGATGACAGTGCATAGAGGTTAATCAGGATAGATGATCATTCATACTTAAGACAGGATGATCACCTAGGGAGTCACAAACCCGAGGTTTTTCTAGTTGTTTTTATGGGACAAACACATATTGGTTCCCTCTAGTCTCCAACTGAACAGCTGTTATAGGATGAAGATATAGTTGGAGCATTTTAGAGTAACTGAAGCATTTCCTTTTACTTCAAAATAACAAAGGAAAACAATATATCAGGAGAAACTTTGGAGGCCTGTTAAAGAAAAGAGCAACTGCTAAAAAGGAAGGGGAGAGAACATTACAGATCTATCACTGAGGAAATTAAATAGGTTATGACTGGAACTGAAATTTCGTATTGACTTCAGTAGTAGTATTTCTCATTCGTAACATTTCCATAACAGTCACACTTACTTCAAAGCACCAGAGTGGTTCTGGACTCTTCCTGTGGCCAGACTAGACTGACTCCAGGAATGGCACTGGGGTTAAATGAGTATTTTTGAATAAGGCTTCTCTACTTGGAGGACCTGACCTGAGAGCTCAATATGAAATTAGTTATCGTGGGACCATTGACGCTCCCATTTAGTTCTTAAGATCTGGTCTGAAAGAGAATTTCTCAGAAAGCAGGAAACCCTGCTGTCCTCCGTTTTAACATTCTATCTTCTGGGAACAAAAGTAAGGCTGTTTCTGCAAAGAGAGCCATGTGGAAGGCCCCATCTCAGCTGAGCAGAGCAGCAGGATCTCATGCAGCATTGCTTTGTATTGCCATTTGCTCCACAAGGCTGCAGGTGAAAAATAGAAGGGCTGATCTGCAGCAGTATTGGTTTCTAAGATCTGTTTAGTCCCTTGTTAACAAACACACCACAATCATTAGGCCCACAAGACCTTGCTGAAGGCTGAATTTGGCACATAGAGCTGTAGATTGTGGTGTATGAGAACAAAATCCAGACAGCTGACACAAGGTTGGCACCTGCAGAATACGTGTCTCACTCTGCCCACACAAAGATGACAAAATCAGGAGCTGTAGGATCTGGAAGCCCACAATGACATGTTTACGGAGGGCTGGAGAACCTTTGGAGTAAACAAGCAAAAACCTGATTTATTCTATTCATTTTTGTGATAGACAAATACATAATATCTCTCATATCTGTAAGGTGAGAAGGTGGGATAAATCTTCCGTACTGGTCCACATTAAAGAATATAATATTCTTCCAGTGCCAGAAAGTTATTTTAATGACCAAAGGTGAGATTTCCAGAAGATCCTAGGTGATTTGGGGCCGAAATCCCATTGCAACTCTTTGGGATTAATATCTCATTCCCAGAAGTACAATTTGGAAAACCCAATCTCTGTTTCATTGTCAGTGGAAATACCAGACCCGATGGAGGCTTTACAGAGTGTTTCCTGATTGGAAAAGAGAAAATTGGGAGCCTTGACAGAGTGGCCTTGCTGATTTTTGCATAGAGCCACGAAGTTAAATTTACTCCAGGTTTAAATCTGCTGGAACGATTGCTGCTTCGTCTGTGCAAACACTTAGGTTACTGGATCTAATAAACGTTTCTTCACTCTGGTGTGCTATAAAGTACGTGGGTTCAGATGCAGGCTGACTAAAAGCTATGGAGGAAAGCCATTGCTTTTGTATTAAATAGAGTTTGCTTGTGCCTTCCCAAGTCAGCATCTCTGTAGAGATTAACACCCTCACTATTTGGATTTGGGCTGTTTTGGGTTGTTTTTTTTCTTTTTTTTTTAAGTGTAGTGTTCTGTTGTAGAGAGGAAAGCAAATGAATTGTGGGTCACAGATAACTGCAGTGGGTATGTAACCAGACCCATGAAAAATGTCCAGCTCGGCGTTATTTCAGTCCTCTGGGCTGGAGTTCCTGAGGTTACGGCAATGAACTACCACCCACAATGGTGCAACTGGGAAGTTACCTTTGTAAATCACCAAATACTGCTTTGAGTGCTAGTGAAAAAAGCTGTGCAGATATCTACATCCGCATATATTTGGCTCTGTGTGATAAAGTCTGCCTGGTCCTATCTTTTACATTAAGTGGATAACTCCAAGCAGGTGAGATCCCACTTCCTTTGTGATATGCAGTGATACATAAGTGAGCTCACTGACAAGTAATATCCAATATAAAATATATCAGTGTCATTCCAGCTAAGTCTTTATTTATTATTGCATTGTATGATACAGT